>JBBPDF010572288.1:0-10170 GCA_037974715.1 Lomanotus vermiformis | reverse complement strand
TTATTATTATTATTATTATTTTACTTTTATATACATGTAGAGTGTGTAAAAACAAAGAAATGAACAGCAAAAACTAAAACATCATTATATGTGGTTTGACTATATTTCAATGAACTGTCCATTGCATAAAGATTCTGGCTGTTCCCCGTTATCAATTGTAACTTTTTGAATAAAATATATCTGTACAATTATTATTATGGGTCAATTTTAGACAAAAAGGTTCATGTAGTCATTTTCCGATAAGAACTTAAACGATATCACATGGTGATGCTCAGAACGAATGAAAGTCGTTTACAGTTGTTTATATGTATATATAAATTGTACATTGTACATGGACTTTGGACTTACCCACTAATTGGGTGAGAATGAGCCGTGAAGGTGTTGGACAAATGAAATCCACCTGTTCTGACTACATGACCTGGAGGGGCTTTGACCTGATTCAAGTAAGGATTGACACCAGTGTCCAATGGAAAGTCAGAATCCTAAAAGAAAGAAATTTAAAAAAAAACTTTTTGTTTTCATCCAATTTTTTATCGTTGTTGTTGTTGTTATTGCTGTTGTTAATATTATTATAAATAATAGCACCACCATCATCATCGTCATCATCATCATCATCATCATCGTCGTCGTTGTTGTCGTTGTCGTCGGTGTCGTCCTCATCATCATCATCATCACATCATCATCATTTTTATAACAAATAGCTATTTGCTTTTTCCATGGTTGTTGTTTTGTTGGGTTTTTGTTTTATGTATGTTTTGTGTTTTTTGTTGCTTCGGTTTTTGGTGTTGATATTGGGTTGGGGTTTTTTTTTTTTTTTTTTTTTTTTTTTTTTTTTTTTTTTTTTTTTTTTGGTGCCATTTGATTTTCATAAAAAAACAACAGTTTTGTTACTTTTTCTTTTTGTTCTGTGGGTTTGAAAAGCATTACATTTGGATATCTTTTGAAATCTCCATCCTGGTTCTTGACATCTCCATCAGCCCCTGCTGCCCTCTTCTGGCGTTCAAGTAGAAGATTTTTCTGAGTCTTGCCGCCGTCTTTGTTGTCAGCATTGCGGCCTACTGAGCTGCCTGAAAGATTAGAGTCAGAGTGGGAAGAAAATGAAATCTGCTTCTTCGTCAATACTTTATGTAAGAAGGTGAACAAAATGAAAATAGGAAGATGAAAGCTGGTCAATTTACACAGGAAACAATGAGAAAAGGAAAGAGTAAATAAAATATGGGTGGGGTTGGGTTTTTTTGTGGTTCTTTGCTTTGGTTATCGTTTTATAATATGGATGGTAGAATAAGTAGTAATCAGACTGAGTACAAGTAAAATATTTGGAAAGTAAATATTTCAAATATGAGGCGTAAATTTCGTAAGACAATTACAATTGGTCTGAAAAATGTGTGTCTTGACATTTTCATGAATTTTGATATTTTGTGGTACATCCTTGGTATAAACACATGTCATCATGAAACATAAAAAGCATCGGAACAAACAAAGCAATGACGTTCTATTTCACTGATAACATCAAAAAACCAAAAGATCGGCAAGAACACTCCCAATAACTTTAAATAACAACCTGAAGAGACACAACGACCACACAATTCAACTAACATCAAGGAAAGATTTAAAAGTCCAAGTTGACTGTGCATAGAATAGATGAAATTGGGTCTTTCACAACAAGGATAAGGAGAACAGCTGAAGTTGTGAAATCAGTCATAAGGTCTAGCAAATAAAAGAAGGAGTAGGAAATCTAGAATCGTCATTCAACTATGAAATCAACAAAACTGGGCTCTGACTCTGACGTCACTTGGCCTAACCCACCAAATCCCACTTTTTTTTTGCTTTGGCTTTTTTCGTGAGTTGGCAGGAGAGCTCCATGTATTCGTATAGTGTAGAGGGACTCCACTATTGAGAAACCAATTCAAAATAGAGAAATATTATTGGAGTAATCATTTGCAACAATACTTTGCCTCGATACCGATTCTTACTGCAATTACTGAGAAAGCTCATACTACTGACATTACCAGATAACCTACACTACAACATCCAAAAATTTCTATATTTGAGCAAAGGTGCTCAATTATGACCAGCGATGTTGATTTAGGACTTTTTACAACCAATACAGCCAGCATGCAAAATTTTTACGGCTTTACAACTTTGCTGGACACCCTGTAAAGCATAAACACCATGACTTACCCTGAAAACCTTCCATGCTTTTCAAAGTGCTTTGCAGTCCATTCACCTGGCCAACAGCTCTATCTCTTTCAAGATTGGCAAGCATTTTCTCTTTCATCGCAGCTTCATAACGATTCTTAAGTGCTTCCATGTTAGGAGCGAATTGCGCATAATGGCGTTTCAGTCTATGTTGAAGATACAGTTAAAAATAATAAAAAGATTCATAACCATAAGAAAATGTTAACACCTTAAATTGTCATCTTGAGAATAAAGTTATGGGTGAAGCTAGAAATAACACTTACCTTCATTGTTTGTCATTTGAAAGAAGTAGTGATGCTATTAATTTATGTCATACTCATCATAATTAGGATGTACTTGGTGCAAGAAACCAATTGAGAAAATCAGTCAATTTTCCAAGACAAAAAAAAAAGGCAAACTTCTCTCTATGATCATCTAAAAAGAAAGGAAATTTTCAGTACCTTCTGATATCATCAATGAGCTTGTTCTTTTCTTGAACAACACGCTTATGGTGCATGCGATGAAAATCTCTTTCCTTACGCAGTTTGACATAAGTTTCTTTAGCTTTCCTTTGAAGAAAAAGATAAGGTAAGATAAGATATTATTTTGTTTTTTAATCAAATTGTCAGAGGGGAATTTCATTTGCCATTTCTTGCGCAAGCATTATTTCACATTTAAAGTATATAACAGAGGGAAATTTCATTTGCCATTTCTTTCGCAAGCATTAGTTCAGATTTAAAGTATATAGGAATTCATTTTGTAAATTAATGCAATATACAGTGTAAAAGCTCATTATTACATATTCCAGAGCAATTTTCCATGGAAATCGTCATGTTAACAAATGCACTTATAAAAGAGTATACATAAAACATAAAAATGATGGGCCAGCACTGTATGGTATATTTGAAGGGTGGGAAGGGGAGGAGGAGACAGATAAACACAGTGTGGTATAGTCCTGTAGATGGCTAGACATACCAATATTCTACTAACAAGATTGTCTCTTGAATACTTAGTAGCCCCATCTATCTGTTTATATTGGAGTTTGAGAGTAGCATGATTTGACACATTAAAAGAAGGCTTTTATAATACAAATATATTACTCACAGGGCAGCTGTCTTGAATTTGATCGTCTCCTTCTTCAAAAACTCAATTTCTTGATCTAGTTCCTGATTGCGGGTGTAAATATCAGGGACAGTTCCAATATCATTGTACTTGAGCAGCCCACACTCTTGGAGTTCATACCTGTATGTAAGTACATTTATACGATGTCAGTTGTTATTTATTTTCAATGGGGAAAAAACATTCATTAAGAAAAAAAACATTTCACAACGTTGGCTGACCATATTATGAAATATGACATTGTCTTCAGGGTGTGGCTATCATGAAATTCTTTTTCCTCTGTCTGCCAGCTTGTTATGGTGGTAATGAGGTTGCATCTCTCATGAGGCAAATCAATAACGCACACATAAAAATATAATTTTTAAAAAGCAAAATAAATACCAAAATATGTAATGGAGAAAAAGAGGCAAGTAATACTACAAAAGTTATACTCGCTTATATAAGCTTCAGACATTTTTTTAGCCTCATACCATTCAGTCTGGAATGTATCCAGTGTGCGAGTCAGGCCCATGCGGATAAGAAAATTGCGGACAAAGTCATCGACCACCTCTGGCTTTTGTATCACAACTGGTTTAGATGGTGGCTCTCTTGGCACCTTAACAAAAAATGAGATTGAAAGATCTATGAATATACAGCAATTCTATTTCAATTTTTTATCAAAATTTCTTTATTGTCGATTTTGCAGTGTTTCACATGCCATGAAACACAAATACAGTTGTGGAGAGAGAAAAGAATTTTTTTTTTCATTTGATCGGTCTCAGGGTATATTCGATATATCAATACTTCTAATTACTAATGTTGAATAATAAGTTTTATAAATAAGTGGGGAAATATCATATAACATTTCTTAAATGAAATAAAATGGCTTTGTATTAATTTGGACACAATACGCTTATTCATATTCACTGTTATCCCATAATGAAACTGTATTTGTAAAATGGTTGAAATTTGATGTTGATCTAATGTGATCTAATGGCATTTCATTGAACAGAACTGCGGCAGGATACCTAAATTACTTTTTTCCAAAAAAGATGGTTTTCACCCTTGCGATATTTGCAATATTTGAATATCTAAAATTGTATTTGCTGGTGATAATTTATACATTTTGAATGTCTCAAAAGCCATGATACATATTCTTTTAATTTCCAGTGATGGGGCAAGCTTTCCATAATAGGTGTTTGTATGAGCTACTGTTGTTTTAAGAAGTAAATCTAAGTGCTCTTTCTTGATTCCCACTTTGACTTCATTCAAGCCAACACATCTTCACCCTACTGAAGCTCGGTTTCCTTTTTAACTTTATTTAGATTTAGATGAATTTTGTTTACTTTTTTTTATTTATAATATTAGATTAATTATAATAATTATTCTTTTTAATTGTCATTTTACTTTTTATCGTTGTCTGAAGAAGGGTTTAAACCCAAAAATTCATGGTTTTATTTTTATCTTTACAGTGGACACTTTTTATCAATTTCATCTTCTTGTTTGTTATTCACTTTGAGCTCTCCACTATGGCATTCTGTTACATTGCACATTTGCAGATGAACGCTTGAAGACACTCTCTCACATAAAAGTATTGGAATCATCAGGGTTTGTTTATCTATGTTAAAGATGAAAGTAAATGTCTAAAATACATTTTTTGTAACGAATAAAGTTTATAATACATAATGGTTTTCTAAAATGATAAAATGTACAAAGTGTGGGACATTACCCTTGCATCAGCATCCTCATTTATTTCTCTGATAGTTCTCACAGCAACATCAAGGTCTTCCTCCAATTCTGAAAAGCAAAATAATCTTTAATGACAAAGAAGAAAAAACAAAAAACAAAACTGAAATTACTCACATGTTAAGCGTAAAGTGCAATGTAAAAGTCAGAGGACATTAGACAAAGTACCTAGATGAATAGTACAAAATGTTGAGCAAAACCATGGTTTGAATGTGACTTGGCAAACCATACAAAAACTTGATCACAGCCTTTTCCAGCCACTTACTCACTGGTAACATATTGACTTGATAGCCCTGTGCCGGAAAGTCATCTGACATTTTCGTTGGGCTGCTTCATGTATAATTGCTGTGAACTTCTTCCATTCCTGTCTTTTTTTTTTTTTTTTTTGCACTTTTGCGAATTTCTTTGAGATTTCAAAGCATCCCAAATTGAAGTTTTGGCCTTTTGAGGTCTTCTCTCGAAGGGTTTTTATGTCTTGGTTTCGTTTTTGTTTTTTTGTCTACCACATCTTTTTTTACTTTGCTTGTTTGAAAAATAATGCAGTTAATCATTGATTTGTTAGCTGGTTTATTTTTAACTTTTCTGAGGATATGTCTGAATACTTATCATTTTTTGTGTAATCCTGTTAGTGACAATAATGTTTCATTCATTGATACATTATCTTGGATATTGTATGCTTTGAATAGTTTTCAGTTGTTTTTGATGTTCATTATCTTTGATATCTTTGTGTTCCAGATTTATAGAGGAAGATTGATGCAACATGCTGATGTTTTGCTTGATTCTATCATTTCTGTTTCATATGGATGTTAGTTTGTTCAGTGCTACATTGGATAGCTGCTTTTTTCTGCTCTTCTTTGTTCTCTAAATGTGAACCTACATTTTTCACCTTCCTTCAAAAAGTCATTGTTTCTTTATTGTTTCCATCGATGATTGTAAGCTCAGTTTTGTTTTGTTTTGTCTGTATTTACAAGAAGATTTACTTTCATAAGAACAAAGTGCTAAATTTATTTTTGACTACTGTTTTATGATTTCCATTGTGGCATGAATTCAAAATTATTTATCTAAATTCTATATCAGTAGATCTAATGGAGGTAAATGGAAAGAAAAAAGGGTCATTGCGTTTTTTTAACATTCTGCCAGTAATTAAATCCCCAGTTTGACCATCAATCAATTTGTCAGTATGATGAGAAAGTTGACTTTTGCAAATCAAAAAGGACTACAGTTTGTCATTTTTAAATGAATCTTAAGCAGAAGAGTTAAAGATTCCATGGATGCAAATAGCAAGGAATTATATTTCAAAATGAAAGAAAATTAAAAGGAATGAAAGAGATGTAGCTTTATTATTTTCAGAAATGGTATTATACAATATGAAACAATTTTGACTTACCAAATGGAACCGAATCTTCAATAATGGGAACCTCCTCATAGGCAAAGTCATCATCTGAGTCGAGGATGATTTCCTCTTCTTTAAAAAGGTTATGGAAATTGTTGCATGTTCAATACACACTTGGTAACTTTTGGCAAAGTATCTTCCCTAATATATTCTATCTTTAAACAGATGATTATACTCCTATGATTTTAGACCTACATAAGAGATGGGTCTAGCTACTGCAAAATGTATTCAAATCTGTGGAGTCTAATTCAAATTTGTACAGTCTAATACAATCAAAAGATATATCAGATCTAGATCTACAATCACGGGATGATGCTTTTAAGTAAAAGATTACAATTACAAAACACAGTGGCTATTTTTTCGGTCCCATAAAAACAGTCTTTAGGGCTATTCTTAGTCTCATGAACATGGGCTTCAGGATTATTTTTACAGTCCCGTAAAGTTTTCTGTCATTGTGGTGTCAGGCATGGTGCCATATAACTATAACATACAATCATACACAATACGGTACTGTCTGTAGTGTCTGCCTGCCTTCTCTTTCAAAAATTAAAACCATGTGATACCCTGGCATTGTGTAATTTTTATCTCTCATGAAGGATGAAAGGGCTAAGATAAGATAAACTATATTCATACGTTCAAAGAAATTTGATACTAAATGAAAACATTATCATTCCCTCTCCTGCAGTTTTCAAAAGCAGTTTTCAAATACACATTATAATACAGTTGTGAGTTGACAGTTCAGTTCACAACATTAAGTGGGAAGAGATATCCTATCAAATAATGTCTATCTAGATCTAGATCTAGTTAATAAAATATGCCTTAAGCAGATCTCATCTAAGAATGTGTATTTAAACATATATGTATTATTTAACAGTGTATTATACCACTATATTTATTCGTTTAAAGGATACTTTCAACATAATATTTATCGGTGTCAACGTTGTCCGCCATCTTGTTGAATGCGTTACTATAGACACGTTGAGCTCTTTTCCGTTGATGGTATAAAGGCTCTATTTGGATTCAGTGTCAACTGCTGGAACTGGAGTACGCTACCATGAGCCATGAATGTTATTGATACATGTATACTACATACACTAGGCCTATGACTTGATCCATGGATCCATGATCCAAAGCCGTCCATTACAGTAAGAGGTTTTGCATTAGGCCTACGATTGAGAGTCTGGTGTTTTTGATCTAATTCAAATTCACTAAAATATTTCCCAGATGATGGCCGTTGCATATTTGAAATAAAGAGGAACAGCAAAGACATGTTTTATAAAAATGACCAATTTGCTATGCAATCAAAAATTGAAACTGAACACAAGAATCAGATTTTTAGAATGCTACGTCTGGTCTGGTTTAATACACGGAAGTGAAGCCTGGACTTTAAGGAAAGAAGAACAAAAAAGAATAAATTGTTTCGAAATGTGGTGCTACAAACAGACAACTACTGGACATAAATTAGAAAGATAAAATTTCAAATAATCAAATTTTGGAGAGAAAAAAATCAAGACCTCCAACACTACTTAAACAAATTATGAAAACAAAGGTGACATATTTCGGTCATATCACACGAGAAGAAAAACTCTTATCTCTTGCTTTTATTCGGTTGGATAGAGGGAAAGAGAGGAAGACAAAGAAACATGTGGTTAAACAATATAATGGAATGGACAAACATCAAGAGCATACGAAATGTAGTTGACATGTGTAGAGACAGACAAATATGGAGAGAGAATGTCTGCTAACTGTAAGCTCCAGAAGCAACCTAGAGAGAGAGAGAACCACATGAATGTTCGGTATAGGGATGATATTGAGCAAAAAGGCAAACGATTCAATGTTGGCTTGTGAACCGGTATCTATCAGAATCATCACAGCAAGGTTTCAAGGTCGACATACAAAAATGTCTATAATCTGTCCTGCAAATATATGTCCCTACAAATAACAGTGAAGATGAAGACTAAGATATATTTTATGAGCAAAACACTATAGATTTCGTACCCAGCCATGATCTGGCTATGGTCATGAGAGGTCTCAATGCAAAACTATCGAAGGGAAGAAAAGGATAGGAAAAGGTGCAAGGTTCATTCAGTATAAATCAAATGAATGACAATGGACCCCTCTCAAATTTAGCTTAGAAAACGCACCGAAAATAATGAATGTATTCTTCAATCATAAAGGCATTCATAAAGTCATGTGGACATCTCCAGACGTAAACACCCGAAGTGAAATAGACAATGTATGTGTGAACAAACGTTGAACCAGCTCGGTTCAGAAAATGTAAGTGCAAAAAGAGAGGCTGACATGGGGTCTAACTACGAAACAGTTGTGGCCACTATGAAATTAGAACTGAAAAAATAGAAAAGAAACATAATAATAAAAGGCCTTACAACATTCAAAATTTAAATGATGAGAAAATGAATAAATTATAACAAAAATAAAAATACAGTTAGAGAAATCAAGATAACGCTAAAAAAAATTGTAATCGAAAGAACCTTTGGGAGAAAGCAAGCATGAAGGAAAAAAACAAAAATTGGATTTCAGAAAGAGTTGCAGTTATAAATTATACTTTCATCTTGATTTTAACTGCTATATCACAACACTGTTTACAGAATCATAAAAAAAAATATTCTTAGTTGTCAAAGGCTCATGTGTCCAAATCAAAATTAAACATGGTGAAATGTTCCGAACTGGTGACAATATTCAAAACAGATGGGTGGAACATTTTTCCTCTGTACTTAACCAACCAGCTCCAAAGAAGAACCTTGAAATCGTGAGCAACTCCAAACTACCAACAATAAAAATTAAGACATCAGGCATATCTTTAGAAGAAGTGAGTAATGCAGAAGAAAAGCTAAAAAACATCAAAGCTCCTGGACAGGACGAAATGTTTCCAGAAGTGCTCAAATATAGTCAGGGGTAAAAAAAACTAATGCCCTCACTATGCAGTAAGATTTGTATGGATAGAACAATTTCAGAAGGATGGAAAACTGAAACGATAATCTCTGTGCCCAAGAAAGGCAACCTTAGTGAGCGCTCAAACTGGAGGAAATTAACGCTATTAGTGATACCGTACAAAGTTCTAAGTATTGTCATCCTAAACAGAATGAAAAAAGCAGAGAAACAAAGTCGTTTCTGACCTCAGCGCTCAGTTATAGATGTTATTTTTGCATTGAGGACCATTGTAGAAGAACAACATTTTACATCAACATCAGATACTGGTATACTTCCACTTCTTTGACTTCCAAAAGGCCTTTGACAGTATCCATAGAGATGCAATGTGGGATCTTTTGAGCTTTTGTGGTATGCCTACAAAATATATATGTAAATTTGCTGAAGGAATTATACAATAGTACCAAGTGTTGTATCAGATTTGGACAAGAAAATACATGTCCTTTTGAAATCGAAACAGGTTTAAGACAAGGTTGCGTTCTCTCAAGGCCTTTAACTTTAGGAGGCCTTAATTCTCTCCCTTTTTGTCTTTGATTTCGTATTTGATTTCATTCTTAAAAAAAACAACAAGTTGGAATCAGTTATGTAGGCCTTTTGCGTCAATGCTGACGATCTTGTAGCAATGGAATTGCTACGCCTGGGATGGTATTCAAGAGAAGTGTGGGTGCCCAGCCACACTCTCTTCCCCTCTCATCGTTGCCTCCTCTAATTGAACACAGAGTAATGAATTGGTCAATAAGTCTGAGGTAGAAGAGGTTGTAGGGGTGAATGAGTCCGAAAGAACTTTGGTAGGAATTGAATTTTGC
>JBBPDF010571184.1:0-10172 GCA_037974715.1 Lomanotus vermiformis | reverse complement strand
AAGCGGTCGGTGTTTTCTAAAGAAACATGGCTGCGCCCTTTCGTCCACCAGCTGGATTTGAATAAATATTTCATGGAGAATGGTCAAGCAGCTTGTTGAAATGTCAATTCTTAATCCCTTTATTTTTTTAATATACACTCGACAATTTTAAAATGTACATAGCATAAGATTGCCTTTTTCAATTTTCCTGTAATGCACACTGCTACATCAATCGCACCGCACTAACTGCCGCCGTGTTGGTTAGTCTCGCACAAACTGGTCAGAGTGGAACAAGTTTGTTCGGTAGGACCGTCTGCTCTACTTCCGTGCCACCAGCGGGTAACCGCCAGTGGGTACCCACTACCGAACACGCCTCTAGACATATGATGCGTTCATGTGGAATAAGGTGGAATAAGGTATTCATTGTGTATGGGACAATTCTGTGGGCATGATCGTGGGCCGTTCTGGGGCAAAGCGTTGTTTGATGAGTCGAACTTTGGGGGGCTATCGGCTGTAACTTCGTCGTGCAGAGGGGTGTCGTCTGGGAATGGAAGAGAGAGTTCATGACGTTATGCCCCATTTACATGTAGCGAATGGTCTGGAGGAATGGCCCGTTGCGGTACAATCCATTGTCACTGAGGTCCAATCAGGGATGTTGCGAGATATCACCTCGTCCCTCCGTGCCGAACGCACGTCCCTCACGACCGATCCAGGAAATCAAGCACTGCGTGAAATTTGGCTGACCATCCTGCGGTTTGCTGCCACAGTTTGAAGTTGCCACTAAGCGCGGATCATTCAAAATAGAATTTTGTGATCAAATTTAAAAAATTAAGTGCATATTCGTAATCAGCGTATGGAAAGCAGTAAAATCTTCGCGCACAAGTTTTTTTTTTAAATTGCTTGGTTATAAAAATCAATATGTTTTTGGTTGTTTTTTTTTAAATCATGGCAACGTGATCGAAAGAATGTGAGCAGTTCGGGGTCGGCAGACAGAACGCCGCATGTAAGTATGTAGCAGTCGGAAGTGACAAGCATGAAGGATGTACTCAAGGGCAGAAACCTCTGTGCTGGGGGGGGGGGGGGCGCGGGCATCCCTCCGTGTCAAAGTCAAAGGCTCCTACCCCACGTGTAAATGGGGCATTACTGCGGCTACAGAGAGGATTCCTATGTTTTCCGTTCGTTACCTTTAGGTGCCTCTCATCACCTCCCCTCCCCCTCGCTTTCTTTTCAATAGTTGCTCATAACATTATAGAACCACTCATGCCCGTGCTTCTTCCATTGAAGTATTTTAAAAATATTTTTATTATTGAAGAACATTGAATTCTTCTCGAGTTTGGTCTTAACCCTCATCATCAGAGTTGTTGTAGTAGAAGTGGCGGTAGGAACAGCAGCTGCTGCTGCGATGGTGATGGTGGAAGAAGTAGTATATGTAGTACATAGTAATATTGCTGTGATCGATGGTGATTATCCACAGCAATAGCATTGACAAGGCGCATGCACACTGGTTGCTACTGTAAGTTGAAGTCAAAACTGTCTCTCTCAGACGCCATAATATTGACACACACACTCACACTCACACTCACAAACACACAAAATATATACATACACATTCATCATCAATGTAATTAATGATATGTATCGGAAGAGAAAGTTAGGAAAGGAGAGACAAAGAAATAACAGAAGGATCATTTCATGGAAAAAAGAGCGACTACTAGTTGAAAGTTAAACAGTCAAAGTAACTTATGTTTTGTGTGTGTTATAAAAAAAATAATATTGATGGAAATAATAAAGATGACAAAACATCATCACCTGGCTAAGTTCAAGAACAACACCCACTCTGGCTTTATCTCCAATTACATACATCAAGGGTAGATACATATATATTATTACTTATATAAAAACAAGACATGAATAAAGAAGAAACGAGGAAGAATGACCTTTGTAAATAACAGATATAATCACTTTAAGGAAGAGAAAAATAAGATACAGTAAAATAACCAAAATAATTAATACCTAAAGTGAAGGTTAGCATTAAATTAAACTAGACTACAGTTAGCACTGAATGACAATATCAGGCTCCAAGCAAACTGGATCTGGAAAAAAAAACGTCACACACGAATGTGCAATGAAGATGACTTTGAGAAATATCTGGGTGGCAACGGTAATTTCACCTCAATCTGGCAGTGATCACTTCGTCACATCAAGATGAGGCAATAATGGGGAAGGCTTTTCACATCACACAAGACCCTTGAAGAACAGTTCATATGCAACAGCACAACTTGATTTTTCAATATATGGGGTCTTGATTTGTCTAGAACTACTTGCGAAATTTCCTTAAGAAAAGATTTCTCTCATAAATGTGTTGTAAATTAATCTGTGTGTGCAGGAAAGTATTGCCTATCGTAAAACAAATACTAATTTAACTAATTACCATTTGTGAGCTGTATCATCATACATCCTTATTAAAAACTTCAGCAATTGTGATTTCTGGAACAAGTTTTATTATTAAAATAAAGATTTCAGCTTGAATAATTGTGAAAAAAGGTAGTACTAATTTTTCCAGTTTCAAAAAAAGTCATCATAAAATGCCTGTCTGTTCAGGGGATGTTTACCAGAATACTTCGCTCCCCGTAACACCATATTGCAGAAGATAAAGAGAGAGACAGCAACCGGGATAGTCATACAATAGCACCTATTTGGACAACTAATACATTCTTTCATTCATACATAATTTATAAGGGAAAACGTATACATTTACTCTCCCAAGCCATCCGGAGAAGCTCCATCGTCTGCACAAAAAGTTGAGACAAATGAAATGTTTGATATTCGGTGACAATCTGCCCTAAGCTGTTACCCAAATTTGGAAAATTAGACTGTTATGGGGGATTCATCAAAGATGTGTTCAAATCTAGACCAGCTATTGTGACAAAAGCAAAATAAGCACATGGGATGTAGACACTGTTTTGAAAGTTTTGAAATTATTGGAGACTTGGCAACTTGGTGAAGGTTTAAAGTTTAGCCTTAAGACAGTGACATTAAAATTAACCATGCTGTTTGCCTTTTTATCAGGACAGCAACTACAGACAGTATATTTAAATGTACGTTTTTCATTAGCTCTCTATTAAAACATTCTAGAATTGGAGGACTTGAAAAACCAATAGAATTTCTGCTATCATTCTGCAAACACGCCAGCAGGGTTTAAACTGGATTATCGGATAAACACCATTGTGTCCGTTGATGGAAGACACAATGCAAAACTTATACAAGAAAATTCAACATAATTTTGGTCTTCCCCATGTCTATCTCATCTTAATACTCAGTGTTGCCAGGATTGATGAAATGTAAAACAATCTTCATCCTTCAGATGAGACTCAATTGTTTTTACAAATAATAATAATAATAATAATAATAATAATAGTAATGATGTCATGTAATCATTGAACAACAATAATATCAATTACATAATTCCTCCAGATCAAGTCATTTTACATCAGATCATTGAGCATTTAAAATCAAACAGTTTGAAACAGTTAAATTTACAAGAACTTTTTCCATGAGCACATAGAGCCAACTACAGCAAAAACATTGCTCTTCTGAAAGTGAAGAATAATTTGTAAGTTGAAGCTGACTGTGGCCAGGGTGTTCTCTTAGGTCTGTTAGATTTGTCAGATGGTTTCAATACCAAAATCACGGACCACAGCCTTTTGCTGCATAGACACAGACTAACAAGCCCCAGCATGGATCAAATTATATCGCACCTACCATGAGCAAAGTGGCATTATGTCCTTTTGAAAGACACAAGCTAGTCATAGAAACCAGACGGCGATCACAAACTCATGTAAAGGTCTATATTTTGGTCATGACAAAGTGAAAGGCACAATGCCATCACTCGCCCAACAAAAGAATTTCACTTGGTGTTAAGTTTGTTACATGGTAAACGTCTCCTAGACCGAGTTCATGAACAGCAATGTAATGCATGTTTCTCATTGTAAGAATTTGACTAGCTTGTAGTATGTTCGTCAGATCAAGATTTGAATGGTTTTCTTTGGTTTACATTGTTGTTGAAAGGTAAAGAACGAGTAGCTAACATCCCAATCTGCTTAGTATCTCACTTATTTCATTTCCCAAGGGATGGGATTTAGACAGAATCAACTGTATCCCAAATACGAACTCAGGTTGTCACCAGATAAAACAAAGTAATGGACCTTCACAGGTTGATGAAAATGCCTTTTTGTAAGTTATCCAAAAGCCTGGAATTCACTTCCAAAAACTGAGGGACAAAGAATCCCCTGTGAATTTCAGAACTAAACTTAAAACCCACTTTTTTGTGTGTAAGTCTCATTGTAAATATATCTCCATTTGTTTCCTGCTTTCTTTAAAATTAAACTGTCACCCCTCTCTCACCTTGCTGTGTGCATGTCTATTAGTCTAAGGGCTAGTGGGACCACCCCCCCCCCCCCACCCCAACCAGGGGGGCTGTCTGACCTGTCTTTTTTTCAATAGTTGGACTCCCCAGGAGTGTTATTTCACTTGTTTGCTAAAAAAACAAGTGTCGCCGTCACATAATTATTGAAACATACTTTGTTGTAAGTAAGAGCCAATATCTCAAAATGTCAAAGAAAACGACATATAATTTCTTGGTCCTTATTCTAGGATCAACAATGAATTCTATTTTACTTGTTTCCTAAAAAAATCAAATGCTGCATCACACATTATGGCCCTTGAAATATTGAAAAATTGAAAATTTATAACCAGTTTTCCCACATAAACTGATATTATCTCATCTTAAAAATACCACAATAAAATTCAAATAGTTATAACTTATTTTTCATCCTTAAAAATAGATAATTTGCGAGTTTGCCAAAAATCAAGTGTGCAATGGTAGAGTTATAGGCCTTGAAAAGCCATTAAAAACAAGTATTAATGGTTGTTTTTTCCTTACCAGAAATGAAATTCAGTATTGTGTAGGCAGGGAAAGTTCTGATCAATTTGATGTGATCATTTTCTAAAAATGTTTCCAGCATTGTTAATAACTTTGTTGGACATACTGTATCAAAAGCTGAGCTCTTATCGATGCCCAGTACTGTAAATTCTTCTTTGAACTTTTCTGTCCTTGCCTTTAACTTTAACCATCTGTGGGCCCAAACGATATCACTGGTACTTCTGCTCGGTCTGAAACCATTTTGTGAGGTTGATAGATATTCCTCAAATTTTGGTCTTATTCTGTTAAGGGAATTATGCTGAGGAGCTTCCTGAATATGGAAAGTAAGACTATTGGCCTTAAGTTTTCAATATGTCCTTTCTTTTGGTTTGATTTATTTCATAGCACAAGTTTTCCAGATCCTATTTCAAGGTGATCTCTAAAAGTGAACATATTATTGAACACATCTCTGCTATAATCTTTTGCTGATTGGTTGTGAGGCTTTTAAGTTCTACTGCCTTACTGCCTTTATTATACTTTATAGTGTCCAGCCCAGTTTTTGTATAGCCTTGTTTACCTCTTGATGGGTGATAGGCATCTAATTCTGGATTTGTTGGATAAAATGCATCTATTTCTTTCTCTCCTCCATATTTCCTCTCATAATATTCTTTTATCCCCTTTATGATCTCTACTTTGTCATCATTTAAGATGGGGTTTTTTACTGCTATAATACATTTTCATGCTGTCTGGCGCCCTTTGTATTTCAGCAGCTATTTTGTCTATTTTTGTTATGTAATTTTCAATGATTGTGCTTTTATGTGATGCAAAATTTTGTTGCGTTCACAATTCCATTTCTTATTTGCTTCTTCTGATCAACAGCATTTGTTTCTGTTGTTCAGACAATCTTTATATTATGAGGCAGTGTTCTCTTTTTTTATTTGTTATTTGGTATTTTTGGCAGAGTTTCTTCCTGTGTCCCTATAATGCTTTTCATGAGATTTTCATGACTGGCTTTTGTTTTTCTCATTGTTTCTTCCAGTGGCTGTAATTTTGCCTCCAGACTTTGTTGAAACTTCATTTGAGTGTCAGGTCGTGAAGGCTCGTGAAATCAGTTGTTATTCTTGGTTCTTGCTTACTTTTGTATTTGTTAATTCCCTTGTTGAGTCATCAACTGTTCTTATTTCAGCAATCAGTAGTCAGTATTGATATTATTTCCTGAAAAGGTTCTTGAGTCTGTCAGATATTTTTTTGTGCTCTGCCTTTATGATTATATAGTCAATCTGGTTGAATACTTTGATAGTTATGTTATCTTTGATTTTAAATGCATGCACCTTCCCATGTTGTTACGTGCTTAGATGGATGTTTGAAGGCAGTATTTACAATGAAGAGTTGATTTTCACTGCAGAAATCTATAAGACGCTGTCCGTTATCATTGTGTTGACCTTTTGAGTGATTACCGGAACATTCCTCACCCTCTATGTGTCTTCCTGTCTTTGAATTGAAGTCTCCCGCTATGATTATATCGTCTTTGAAATGTTTTCTTACAATTGCATCAATTTCATTGAGCTATAGTCCTTGAAAAGTCAGTTGTGTAAACGTACAGGCTTTCCTCCATGACCATATAAATATAAATACTGTAGGTCAACTGGACCTCTCCCCTTATCCTCTCCGTCCCCCTCCCCCTCCCTGGTGTCAATTAATGACATCTAGTTCTTTTAATAGAAGGTACATTTTGCTTGTTTGCCACAATTCAAATGTTCCCATCTCAGAGTTATCGTTCTTAAAATGTCATGAAGTGTAAAAAAGGAATGGCTGTGATTGTGATCCTCAAAAGTGCATTTATTTTGACATGTAAGAGTCAACATTGTATGTTTATATTGCATGACTGCTCAATACAAAGAGTCATGACTCCAATTTTAATTGATTTAATGAATTCCATCAATGTATTAACTGTTTAGTAAATGTTGTCCAAACTTGCCTTGCCCTCTGACTAAAAATATTTAAAGGGCCAGAACAGAATTATAAAGCACTGGAAATTTGGCAAACAAGTGGAAAATTATTCATGACATGTTTATCTGAAACACTAGGCATTATAAATTAATGAGGTCTTCAACCATTCTTTAAAAAGAATCAGGAACTTGAAATTATTGATCTTTGAAAAATAAAAATTGAAATTGTATTTTGCTATATATTCCCTTATTAAGAAAAATATTTTTAAAAATCATAACTATTGTAAATTTCTAGATAAAATAACTTTCGAATGAATTTAGACAACATGGAATACGTTTAGAATCATAAGTCTATGATTTTAAAATTTTCATTTTTTTTTTTGCACCTTTAAGGGGACATGACTCAATGATGGTGACACTGTCAATTTGTCAAACAAGAGTAAACGAGCTATTGAAGAGTCCAGCTATCTCCGAGGAGGTGGGATTATTGGACTGATAGCCCATGGACTTCATAACTTTTCATTAACATTGCACTCAATGACATTCAAAGGCTATACATCAATGATAATAGCAATGTAAATTAGGTAAACAAGTGGATTTATATTAATAACTGTTTGATAATCATTGTCGAGACTTTGCTAATATTTAGAGAATAATCATTTCCATCATCTAACAGACAATATAAAGGTATCGTATATTATTGGAAGCCATTTTGAGATAAAGGAATAAAAAAAAAATTAAAATCGCTATATGAATCACCAAATTAAAGGGGATTAAAGCTAAATAATTGACGAATGGACTGTCAGATCACTTTTAAACTACATACATAGCATCTTTATGTGTTTTAGATCATGTTTTCCAAGAAATTGCAGAATCATACATTTTTCATAACATTTCACCTAGCAATGTTCAAGTTCAAGTGCCATAACTCAAGGATAGCAACACTGAAAACGTGACAAAGACGTGGATAAATTGATAACTGATTGGTAATTGCTACGTAAGCTCATGTGTGTTACGGGAATAACTATTTTTTTTACCTACGGAGAGAAAACAGAAATTTGTTTTAATTCTTCACTGTGTTTTGAACTTTAATTAGTTAAACAGTTTCAAAAATAAAATATTGTTGCATAAAACTCTAAATTAAAGAGAACCAAACTTACAGAACTAAATAATCAGTGACCAGATCCCTTTTAAATTTAAAACTGGTATATTTGAATGTTTCAGATCAGGCTGTAGTAAAAAAAAAAAATTAAAAATCATATACTTTCAAAAATATTGCACCCTATGTCATTTCAAGGGCCATAACTCAATTAAATCAGCACTGGAAATTTGGCAAACAAGTAGAATATTCCTGACATATTCAACTATCTGAAACAGCAGGTTTTATAGACTAATGAGGTCTACCTTTCTGTAAAAAACGTTTTAAAAAAAACTGGTCCTTGAAATTGGTGTTTTAAGAAAAATGAAAATGGAAATCATACATGCATTTTGCTGTATTGTCTTACTAAGAAAAATGATTTAAAAATCATAACTATTGTAATAATTTGAATTTTAAGAAAAAATAGCATTTGAATGAAATTATACACCATGGACAGCATCTAAAATTCTCAATCTAGGATTTCAAAATTCAGAATTTTTTTTGCAACTGGTGAGCTTTAAGGGGCCGTAACTCAATGATGGCGACAATGGCAATTAAGTAAACAAGTGGAAGGTGTCCAGCTACCTGGAAAAATATGTTTCGTACTGGGGGGAGAGAGGTTTTTGCCCACCGGCCCACGGGCTATATATAATATGAGATGCATTTGTTCATGACTAATTGGATTGATATCCAAATGCAAGCTAACAAAGCCAACCAAATACTTGGAATCATTGAAAGAACATTCAAGTTTCTAGACAGAAAAACATTCATATTAGTTTTCAAATCTTTAGTTTGACATGTTTTGGAATACACCATTAGTGCTTGGGCTCCATACAAAAAGAAGCACATCAACATAATTGAAAATGTACAATGAAGAGTGATAAAAATGTTACCAAAACTTACAAAACATGTCAAATAAAAATCACCTGTGAAATCTGAAACTGCCAATGTTAAATTTTGGAAAGATATGGGGTTATCTGATTGAAACATTCAAAATACTCTGTGGAATTTATGACGAACCAGTGACTGGTGACATGTTCTGATGATGCATAACCTAGAGTTTAGAGGCTATCCCATAAAATTGTCCAAAAGCAGAAGCCTATTTTCATTTTGTCACAAAAAGAGGGGTTGACATTTGGAATTCCCTATCAGATCATGTGGTCTGTGCAAAAACAATTAATGAGTTCAAAAATAACCTGAACAAGCATTTTGATAGACAGCACATTTGCTATGTAACTGATTAGAGACACACAACAGAGCCTGCGTTCAACTATTCATCAAGTTCAAAGTTATAAAAGTCTAAATTTGATTTTCTTACTACATGTAAAATTTCAATTTTACAATGCCTTTGTCACAATAATGCATCTGTAGTTTTCATATGCTCATTTTCAACAATTTTATCATTTGTAAGAATGTTACTCAAAGTTACTGTGTGTTATGAATTTGTGTACATGAGTGTGTTTGGGTGCACTTGTCTTTTAAGTTGTATTCATTATTCATCCATGAGGATAGCTCTGAGCTTGTTGATACAAAGGCATATCAGAGTTTAGTACTAGACGCAAACTATTTATCATTGTTATTATTATTATTCTTAAATTTGATTCTTTTGTATTATTCACTTCATTCTGAAATTTCCTCCTTTTCGCTTTTGATAATTCTCACCTATAACTCATAACAATGATAATGATATAAAAAAAAAAGTGAATGAACATAAGGGTTCTCAAATCACATTTTACTTATTCTGTCTGTGTTATAAATCCCTGTCTTAGTCTTATCAATCTGCATAAAATTCTGACCAAATGCTGGATCCTTTTCAACAAGCTTTTTTTTTTTTTCAGAAAATGCAGAACTTGAGCTAATCCATAGACTTCAATCCGTTTACAACATTACAAGTTATGAAACAAACAAAGAAACAAAAAAAACAAAAAACAAAACAAAAATATTATATGTTCTTGGTTCATATTCAAATGATTTATCACAGTCACAGAAAAGGGAAAAGTTCCTTTTGTTTTGACATGTCTTAGTTCTTGACCTCAAATTTCAGTAGATATCATTGCACTTGAAAATAGTCTCAAGACCTGAAGGCCATATGAAATGGAGAAAAAAATGGAGAGAGGGAGAGAGAGAGAGAGAGAGAGAGAGAGAGAGAGAGAGAGAGAGAGAGAGAGAGAGAGAGAGAGAGAGA
>JBBPDF010570083.1:0-10177 GCA_037974715.1 Lomanotus vermiformis | reverse complement strand
ATCATCATCATCATCATCATCATCATCATCATTATTATTATTATTATTATTATTATTATTATTATTATTATTATTTTATATAATACCCATAATAATTATTATTGTTGCTGTTGTTGTTTGGTGCTTATTGCTTTCCCTATTATATTCGTTTATGAGGGAGGGAGTTAGTAGAGGAGCTAGGGTGGTGTATGTATGTCGTGGTGGGGTGGGGTGGGGTGGGGGAGGGGGGTGTTTCATTATATACTTGGTGCTTCTGGCGTCTCTTTGAAGTCCAATGAACAAAGTCACCCTCAATGTTTACCGCCTTCTCGTCTAACCTCATTCCGACCCAGAGCAAGCAGTTCCCTTGAGATGAGCCATGCTCTGCCGGCCGACTCGGGTACCTACACGTGCGAGGCGACCGTTGGGGGAGAGGTGGTCCAGGGACAGACACAGGTTACAGTAATTGCTTCCGACTGGCTATCAAACGTGGGTATGTCCCTGAGTTTCATATTGGGATGAAGAGCACTTACATGACCCCAGCATCGTCTCGCATTGATATGAAATGCACTTAATAACCCCACCACTGTCTTTCCTTGACATGAATTGCACTAAATCACCCCACCCCCTCCCCACTACACACTCCCATCCACATGTTTCCTGACTAAACCGTAAGATTTAAATTAGCCAATCCTGCTCTAGCCAAATAAGTTTATGATCGGTGCTGCAGGTAAAAAGAAAGTTGAGATTTTTCTTGAAAAAGCTTTTCCTCTTTACTGCAATCTAACTGGTGATGATCTTACTATTTATATTGGCCTTTTGAACATTGAAAATATGATGCATAAAATACACAAGCCGACCCTTGGATGCCATGGGTTGAGGCCAAAATTTCACCCAAGAAGCCCATTGGCATCTGGAAAGGTGGTGGAAAGGACTTAAGTGTCTTTCAGGTGAAACATGGTGTTGTCTGACATTGTATTTCAACCTGGGCATACCTTTTTTCCAAGGGGAGCTAACATTAATTATTGGGAGGGAGTCACTGTACAAGAGAGATGATTTGTTTGTATGAAAATTTTTCACAGAAGTCCTTATTTAATGGGGAGTTCTTTTCTCTTGTTACACTGGCTTCACACAGTCACAGACTACATTATAATTAAAAAACAAGTTGTAATCTCCCATGTAAATTGCTCAAATGCAAATTTGTTTGAGAAATTTGAAAAATGTAAGCATCCTTATATATAATTGGCATTCATTTTAGAATACATTTTCATAGGGATCAGTGGTCCCTGGTAAAGTCGTCATGTTCGACATAGGGATCAGTGGTCCCTGGTAAAGTCTTCATGTTCGACATAGGGATCAGTGGTCCCTGCTAAAGTCTTCATGTTCGACATAGGGATCAGTGGTCCCTGGTAAAGTCTTCATGTTCGACATAGGGATCAGTGGTCCCTTGTAAAGTCTTCATGTTCGACTAAAGTTTTGTCAGTTTTGTTTATTTTGTTAGATTGCTCTTTCTCTTGATAGCAGTATTTATTTGCGTCTTGTATTTACCTGATGCATCATTTATTTTCTTACCTCAGTCTAGATTCTAGACATGCATATATGATCTAAATATTTCACCATTTATTGGGTCTAGATCTAATTGTTTGTTGAAACTGACTCTGTTTTGCTAAGCTGTTTGGGCGGTATGTCTCTATGATCAAAACTTCCATGGTATTTTATTTTAGCATGCTTTTGTTTTTGACTACATGCCTGGTGGCACGCATGCAAGAACACTGAAGAATGATGGGATGAGGACTGTGGATTTTGTCAGTTATATTGTGTACTACAGGCACCCATGCCCTGTGCATTTTGTTGGTTGTTTCTGTACTTCCTTAAAGTGTAGAAAGAAAAAGTAATGCCACTGTTTATCTCAGACGGGAAATTTGTCTATTGGTGTTAACCGAAAGTAGAGTGTCAGCCGCAGAGCTATTAGGGGGTAATTAGTGTAAATATAGAGCTGCAACAGTGGAAGATATGGCATAAAAAACACATGTCCGCTCAAAAACATATATCTGTACTTAGAACACTGCTGGCTCATCTTCATTGACATTGTTAATGAAACCACCTGGGTCTGGGAAGATAGTGGTGCCATCAGTGCTGAAGTCCTATTATTTACTACGTTCCTGAAAGAAGCATCCCACTTGTAATTGCAAGATAATAGTGTGGCGATTTGTTTAGGCCAATGTTTTTCCTTTCCAGCTTATGTAGCTAAGCAGTAGCATTTTCATTTTCATGCAAAAGCAAAAGTATGATTATTGTGCAATTACTTTATTGTCACTGTGTGCTCTCACCGATTGCCCACTGATTGTATACTATTTATGGTGTGTGTTTGGCTGCTCTGTAAATAACTTGCCCAAGGATTATATCACAATATCCCAAACAGGATTCGAAATCACAGACTTTCAGTGTCTCTGTGATCACAGTTGGATGTTTGTCTTGAGTCATAGTTAAAATCAAATTTGAAATGTTCATGTTTTATTGTGTTGATTATTCGGGGTCGTAATGCTGTTCCGTGGGTGATATAAATGACATAAGTCAGTAGGATTTTTCATGGTGGCCTCAATTTGATACGTCTTCATGATCCTCAGAATGCAAAGGACAGCAGTGTGAAGGAAGTTAATTCTTTGCATTAAAATGAAATTTGTCTCATTCATTAATTTCTTTCAGACTCATGGGTTACATTCCAAAGACACGAACTGTGAAATTAGACTCTAGTAAAATCACGTACATGGCGGCTGAAAATGATGTGAATATAAACGTTGGGACCAATGTTAATGGGATACGACCTGTTGTCACCAAGAATCACAATGTGAGTATTAGCTATGGATTATTTCTCGGAGATTTTTATTATTTATTTTTTTTTTTTGTTGAGATTTACTGTTGTGAACATGTTCAATTTTGATTTTTTGTTTCTTTTCTTTTCTTTTACAATTTTTGTCTTCCTTTTTTCTAATCAGAATGTGGAAGGGTTTTGAAAAGAACTGATCCTTGAAAAATGTTATTCACCTAATCTTTCATATTTCTGTATATTTTATCCAACCAACAAACTCCTGAAATGCAAGTCATGTTCGGCCAAATCAGGAAAATCTGTAATAATTCTCATATCTGCCTTCCTCTGCATTATTGAACAATGAACAAAATTATTTTCTGTTTAATCGTACAGATAACGAAATATACATATAAACTGAAAATATCATAGTATTATGACTAGGCTATCGAGAGAACTTGACAAAAAGGGGCATTTGCATTTTTTGCTCCATTTAAAGCAATTGGGTCTGTATGCTCTCAACGAAAACTATTTCTTTTTAACTCAAGAATGATTCTACAAAGACTTTGATTTAATTTCAAATAAAAAGTGTGCCCCAAAGGAAAATTTGTCTTTTGGTTTTTAACTAAAAACTGAACATGAGCCGCAAGAGCAGCATCACAAGTGGAGGCAATTTGTGTAAATAACCTTGCACAAGAGTTAAAATAAATCACAGTGTCCACAACTGGACTCGAACTCACGATCTTTTTCTTGCTAGTCCATTGCATTACTTCTAAGCCACTGTGACTATATCTAAATACATGTATTTTTAATTATTATAACATGAGACAAATAGATTAAGTTTGGTGTAATCATTTCACTAAGACCATGAGTGAAAAATAGAATTGACTTAGAAAGATTATCAGGTGATATTTTCTGGTGATGATGAGAATGAAGGGGAGTCAACAAATCTCGATCCAGGTTATGAAGATCTCAGAGGTTCTCAGGAGTCTATTGATATATATGGGTTTTTAAACTCTAGGAATTCAGGGTTCAAATAGTTCAATTTGCCATTTGAAAAACACAACTTTAGATTTGATGAGAGCACAAAAGGGGAATTTCATCAAAGTGTATCTCTTTATCTTTAAATCAACTCATTGTCCTTTAGAATAATTGTCTCTAGAAAGAGGCTTTTAAATTCTTTCCCTTATTTTTTTTTGTTTCAGCACCTAATTTTCCACCACCTCACCCTATGACTGAAGAGGAAATAAGAAGTTTATATGGTAAGTATTTCCTAATTTTTACAATAAAGCAAGTGTCATAGTCAAAATCTGTACATATACAACTTGGAAACCAATTTAATTTTCCTGCATATTATATTCAAGGAGATACATTACTTAAAGTTACTCATACTTCACTAGATGTTGCTATGAAACAACATCAAACATATTGATTGCCTGCCAATTATACATTGCAAGAGAATTAAATTTCTAATACATGTGTTAATTGATCATGGGTAAAAAAATCTACTGCACATTTTCCTCTTTTACACTCAAAATGAAGACATGAAACAACTCTCATTGACTTCGACCAATCATGCCTTGCTAGCATGGACAGTGGCCTCTACCTCTACTAAAAGCATTCAAACAAAAAGCAGGCATTTGCTTAACACACATGTTCCATTAATGGTATGAGGCATTTTTTCTATAAATAATCTTTTTGTCTACAAGTATAAGTACGCTTTGGCTTCCTCCCAGTCAGCATTCATAGTGTATTTAGTGTTACACAACATATGCTTATTGGGGTAATTTAGGATGGTAGTAGACATAGTACAGGTTCATATTACTGAGGATATAGAATGTGAGTGAATATATAAGTTTCTAAGTGCTCTCCTACAGATTTTGTGTTTTTGTATTATATTGATTGTTAAAAAAAATTGACAAGACTTTGGTGATCTATAATTAGAGGACTAACTTCTCAATTACTATGAAAGATCACATATATTGCAAAATATATGTTGCATCACTCATACAGTGATGCAAATGATTATTAAGAATTTGTTGAAGATCTATCAAAACAGCCAATATTTAAAAAAAAGAGAGAAAATTCCACCTGCACATCAATGCTTCATTTGATTGATTGGGCCACATTCCTACTTGTCAAAATCTCCTCTTCCAACCTGATATAGCCTTTCTTAATGTCTTCTAAAGAAATTTGTTTCCAATATTTTACAATTTTACCCCTGTGTGATTCTTCTGTCAATATGCACCATTGCTCTGAGTCCCCTCCATCTCTTCTCTTCATAAACAGTCTCAATGACTGCGCTGTCTTACTGGCTAAACAACACCATGGGTTGAAAAAGAAGTGACAACATACAAATTTCGATTTATTCTGGTCCTAGACCTAGATCTCTAGATCTAAGGTCTAATTGTCAAAAGTATAGAAATAAGAATTCCCATCCCTGAGTTTATTTGTGGAGATCATTCACATTGTACTGGTACTGAATTTAGAATGGACGTAGATTTTTAACATTTTTAATTTGGGACAGATGTATCATCATCTAATAAATAATATACATCTAGATGAAAAACATGGTTTACAATTACAGTGAAACAATATGTTTTCTCTCTCGATGTTTGTGGGTTGAAAATTTTAGACCTTGCAAAAATAAATATTCTCATTTGTGCTGCATTTCCCCTTGCAATTAGGTGAGCAAGCTCAATATTGACAATTTTGACATTTATTCATATAATCAATGGTATCTTCTGATACACTGCATTAAGTGGGAGGAAATTTTTAAATACCAAATTCAGCATATTTTTAGCTTTTCAGGTCAGAAAATATTGAATCGCAAAGTCTTGAGACTTTTTTTTTTAATTGATGTGTTTGAAGATATTTGTTATCCTAAATACACTATAACTATAATCTTCATACATCAATTGTAACATTTTTACCTTTTTATTTCTTCTTTTGCATACATCAGAACCAGATTGCTCAGTGGATTTAATTGATGGAGAAGAAAGAAAAATTGTCACAGCACCATGCCAGACATCTGTCTACCTCATAACCAAAAAATGATTTTAGTTTTTCTTTAGTTCTACAAACAAGGCCCAAAGAATTCAGATTTAGATTTTGGATGCTTTTTCATTTAAATGTATTGATGCCCAATCAAATTAACTTTGCTGAATCAAAAGATGACTTATTTTTTGTTATAAATAGGCTTAAGTACAGCATTTGTAAGCATTCAGTGTGATTGATAGAAGTGATATAACACGATTTTGACATTTTGTACAAAAAATTATTCCAGAATTTAATGGAGAAGAAAATAATTAGTTTATTATTTTTTATACTCATTTACATATTTACTGGAAATAATTATTCAGTTCTTCAAATAATGTGTGATTCAACTTACTTCATGTTGTTCCTTGGGTATGGCTTACATAGAGTTGCTTTTCCTGAAGAAGCTTAGTCTAAGTGGAATTATTATTTTTTGCTTGCTTAAATTTTTAAGCCTGTAAATCTTACAAATTAATTACTGCCATTATATGACTGATTCCAATTTTTGTTACAGAATGAATGCTAGTCACCAGTGCTCATTGTTCTTATAGTTGCAGTGTCCAGCGAGAAATGGGACAAACTTTAAAACCAAGTTGATCCAAATCTCTTTTTCTAGGTACAAGAGTTCTTTCAGAGAAGATCAAACTATGAATAACACATTACTCTTGATGTACATATTAATAATAATTTTTTGGCGCCTCAAGCCGTCTCTTAAATTATCTTCTTTTTTCTTTACCCAAAACACGAATATTAAGTAATATTTTCATTACATAAGTATTGTGGATTAAAAGTGGACTGAACACTGCTCTTATGTCCACAGCAAATTAAATCAAAGTCTGTAATATATAAAGAAATAAGAAAGCTTTTGAGTAGACCCAACACTTCTGGCACTGCTCTACAAATCAACCATAGCGTGCCAGTGTGTGTGTCAACAAGATAACAGAGTTGACATGATATGTCCACATTAAGTTTAAGGGTAGATCTTACAGTCAACTCGTAGTGGATGTTACCATCATTTGAATTTGAAGTGTAGGACGGAGAGGTATTGGAGGGCTTTCGTCCTCATTTCTACAAGACTCTTGTACCCGGTAGCTTGAACTATCCATTATCCAGCCTATAACTATATTTTATGACTTGTGTTATTTCTGCCAAAACTGCAGTTTGCTCATTTACTTTGCTGTTTATGATATTGCTTTAACATAACGTTTTCATTAATGCTCTTTTAAGGTCTACTTTGACAAAAGGACTGAAACTGTGTGGCCTTTTTAGTTTTGACTCAATTGATTAAAATGTGTTTTTATCAATCCCTCATCCTGCCTTTGCTCTAAACAATTTCAGAGGCTTATTTCTGTGTTTTTAGTTTAGCAATTTTAGAACTTGATCAACTCTGTTAAGGTGCAAACTATCCCAAAATGTACCAAAAAAAACACAAAAAAACGTTAACGGAAAAAATGGTAATAAGTCATGACAGCAACCCTTATCTCTGTATCGCTGTCTTTAATTCAATATTATCAATCGTTGGTAATATATTCCATGTTAGAACAAATCGAATATTACATGTATTGCTGTAAAATATGCTAACATGATTTAAAAAGTATACATCAGAGTCAGAGATCAATACTGACTGTCGAATTGTTAGAACTCCTATGTTTAATTTTGCTTAACTTCAAAGGCTGCTTAGTACTGTACGACAGTTGAAAATGCTTAATCACAACAGTTCTGTTCTGAGAAAATTGTTCTAAATGGCCCCCATTGCTAGAATGACCTTATAGTGTACAATATATGTCGTCCATACATTACTATTGATACCCATGGAATAGTCGACAAGCCATAAGCACTTAAGAGTCTAGTCAAATGACTGAGTGATTGATACACTACCTGCACTAATCACACCATAACTTTCCGACGCATGTTGTCCATTGGTGCTGAAAGTGGCTGTTGCGCAGAGAATAGTTGGTGCTTGATCACAAAACTTAGCATACTGTCTAGGCCCTCCACATCAATTTTTTTAATAACTAATATATACAATATTAAAATGTACTTACTAGCAGTTTAATTGCTTTCTGGCGCATTGACAGGACTACTAAATCGACTGAGTCTTTCAGCTTTTATGAAGGAGCAGAAGAAGAAGCACATTGAGATGATTGTGTGGGAAGATCAAAAAAGTACAAAGGAGAGCAACAAAAGTCTAGGCTTAGAAAAATTATCATACCAAGAAAGACTGCACAGACCTACTTATACTTCCAACCCTAATGTATAAAAGAAGCATAGGAGATAATTATTTTGATGGAGACTCAAGATAATCAGTGGTAGATATGACCAAAAGGTCGCAGACTTTTTTTTATTCCAAGAGCAATGTCAGAACACAAGAGGACATAAATACAAGTTTTTTTAAAGAAAGATGCAGATTAGAAGTTAGAAAAAAAAAACTCCCTCTGCAAGAGTGTGTAGTATAACATTTGGAACAGTCTGCCCGAGTGTATGGCCGAGAATGTACTGAAATTCGAAAAAGAGCTGGACAGACATTGGAAAGATCAGGACCGAGTATGCAATTACTGTGAGCCAATCAGGAAGAGTCAGAGCCGATGATCAAAGGCTGTAATGAGTCTACCACCATAGTAGGATTAGTAAGTATTTCACAAGCATATATTTTATCCAATCAAGTTTACCTGATCTGGTGACACATAATAGATAAACATGGGCGCACTATTTATAGAGAGATCCAGATCTACATCTAGAAGAAATTATCAGACTTAATTAAAATCCTTTTTCCTTAATTTTGATCTAAATCTTTCCAAAATAAAACATATTTTAGCACGTATCATTTTATCATCAGACGAAAATAATCGCCTTAAATAGTGGTTTTGATTTTATTTATCCCCTGAATTATTAATTAATACGCTTTGCTTTCTTTATCCTTTGACCGTAATACTCTAAAACTTATACACTTATCCAAATTAAATGTCGAACGCTTTTTATCGCCAGTCTTATATTTTTGCAGGCTTGAATTTGAAATCCGACTTCTTGGGTTTTTTCCGCCTCTCTTATTAAGGAAAAGGCAAGATAAATGAGTGCCTAGCCCCATTGGACACAGACAAAGGTCCCTTGTGCCTTTGCGCAAGAACCATCCTATATTATATGACGTCAAATGTCGTAAAATGAGATCGGTTGGATCCAATAGGCTTCTATACAACGGGATGCTTTGAACTGGAATTTTCACAGCAATATTTTTCTACTTATGCCCATTGTGTGCAATACACGTTTACTTCATTTTACTTGAAACGATATATGAATAAGAAAAAGCATATCATCTGCTTTGGTGCAACTTTCATTCTCATTATCAATTGGAGGCAAATCTAGTTGCAGTTCTACAAAGGTATCCATTACAATATCGAGACTGTTTCCCTCTGGTAGAGGTCTAGACTATTGAATGGTTTGAGTTTTAATTTTCACAACATATTTCTACTTGCGCCATACATTTTAAATGGAAACGTGATTTGAAAAAACCCATAAGATTTATCTCAAAATACTCAAATATTTAACATATCAGTTTCACAATGGTATCGAATACAATATCGATACAGTTTCTCTACTTTCCTTTTCTCCACCATCAAGAATTTTGCTTCGATTCAGTCAGACTCACTCTCAATGTCATTAAAATTTCAGTCATTCACTCGCAAGGTTTTATTTTGAATATCGCAAGAAAATTTCTCTTGTCATCCGACAATCAACGGTTGTTTTGCACATCTTTCATGAAATGGTTATTGATCTTTATCACTACATCGTTGTTCAAATGTAATCAAAACTAATTCTAGATCTAGATATTATAGATTCAGAATTTAAATTATTATCTAGATCTAGATACTGCAGATAGATAGTGTCTGGATTTAGATGATTCTAGGTTAGATTGCTTCTAAATACGATAGAACCAGACCATATTATTCTAGATCTAGATCTGGGTCAATAATCTAGATATTATAATCTACTGGATCTGACTCTGAGAAAAGACGTAATAATCTAGAAATAGCTGATCTAGAATCACAATCTATTTTACCAAACTATGAAGATCGATATTGATTATATTCAATATCTATATCTACAATCTACAACAAACATGAAATGCGTGTACGCATTTGGACAACCGAACTACACTTTTCAAGCACACATGATACATTCTCTATATAATCTAATCTATATCGAGATCTACATCATGTCGAGGACCAATGAATCTACTTCTGGTAACTTTTCAACAACATATCTTAACTTCTAGAGCCCAAATTTAAATCTATCTCTGTACATCATTTTGCTGCATACTGATCCTAAATCACATCTCCACTCACGTCCAATGAATGCACA
>JBBPDF010568981.1:0-10178 GCA_037974715.1 Lomanotus vermiformis | reverse complement strand
GATAAGACATTTTTGGTGGAACACGTTTTAAAGGTATTTGAACTATGGTCTTTAGTAAGGAAAACGAAAAAAGTTTTAATGTGTGCACGTATTGTGCTCCTTGGCTAGTAAGAAAGAAAGTGGTTTTAACATATCTAAAAAGTGTTCTTTGATTAGTAAGAAGGAAGATTAATTTTCAAATGTTTGCTCTGTGCTTCTTGGTGTAAAGAGTCTTTAACAAGCTCATCACGTGACCAAAGATGGCTGGGTACAGTGATGGAGCGGGCAATGCGCCATCCCCACTTCGTGCGGCCATAATTTGTCATGTGCACCAGTTAGTTGCAAACTGTCTGCTGTCCAGAGTTTTCCACGAAGCGAAGATTTATCCAGATCGTTTTAAGTGAATCTTCGTTGGATCATCATACATGTCACAGTTCAGCCAAACAGCAACCCAACAGTTTCGCTGTGAAACATTCAAGTAAAACCTTAATTTTCAATAAGCTAAATTAACGGGGACGGAATTAAAGGGGCAATTGTGCACATTATTACTCAAATACGCATACAAAGTTTTTATCTGCATGTTTAATATCATTATGCTCTTTGCTAAGACTTGAGTCTGAATCTATCTACCAAAGAAAACACTCCGCAGTCATCCTTGAAGCGTGAGACGAAAAGCTGAAACCTTGACTGGGGAAATTTGATTGCGTCTTTGTTAATGTCAAACCAACTGCCCACGCAGATTCGCTCAGTATACGTTAGGAACGAGTAGAAATGCCGTGGTGACAGGGGTCTTTCCTCCATCTTCCTATTGGACTTAAAAGCATTGAGGGATTTCGAAACCCTCATCATGGCACACGGTAAAAAGGCTTCCAATGACTATATAGACACACGGACTGACAAGGGCAAGTTATGGCCTATTTTCCTTGGAGGTAACTCGACCACACGATTCACAAGATGGTTTAACGCCACCTCCTGCCATCAGTGACTGTCTACACTCTTTACGCACCGTGCTTTAGCTCAATCATTGACACTTAATATTGATGAGACCAAAATATCAGCTTGCTAGGGGAGATAATTATCTGTTTAAAGGAGTTGCTAGATATATCCAACTCTGTACTTATTCATTCATCACGTGTCATCAAATGAGCGACTACAGCGCCAGTTTATGTGGATTCCTCTTAAAAGGAAGATTGGAATTATTGAATTAGATGTTACACCGGAATCTATTGATAGCCTATCATCACTGATTTAGTTTATACGAAACATCTATCATTTATTTTCGTGTCATAAAAACACTTTACTGATCGATGTCAGACGGTGTTTGATGCAATCATCGATCTATTTGCAGCCATTATATTGATGTAAGTACTTTACAGTTTTAGAAAAGTGTTCGTTTAGGATTTCATGACAAAAGGTTCTGCACCGTACGACAAATCCCAAATATGTCATCAGCCGGAAAATAAAACATATATTTATGGCCAACACCCGAATTATCATACATCAAGCAAATGGAAGGATGATGGTTTTAGTGCGTCTTTGTCTTCAACATGTTATAAAGAGAAACAGAATATATGGATTCCAGATAAGAGGTAAATAAAGATTTAAATGAATGCTCTATACAAAAGTGTCTATTAATGCGAACGCTTTTTGTGTTGATCTCGGTAAACACATCCCCCTTTGTCACCGTAGCTTTTTATATTACATTATAAAGGAAATTTGTTTCCTCTCAAAGTAGAACAAAATCTTCAGTAAGGGCATCTGGAGATGTAGCCATCACTTCTATTCTCCCCCCTATAAACTCACGGTTGAAAGCCAAAGAGAAATCGGCATTGGTTAAGGTAGGCGAGTCTAACTTCAGAAAGGAGAGATTTTATATTGTATATAGGTCTTATCCAAGTTATTGTATTCTATACACTTTACAAGAGGTTCCCTTATAGACTCTTTTAACGCCGAAACCTTCTCGATTGCCAAGGAGAATGCAACGACATTATCTGGACGCATTTCTCTATAATAGTTCTGACAAGATCTTCCATTGTTCGTAGTTGGGTACTCACTTTACACCTGAGTGTAGTGAAAACATGAAGTAAACGGCGATTTCCAAAAACTAGACCCATCATTGTAAAATTCGAACCTGATTCATCAACGTCTGCGGCCTTCCCGTCTACCGTCTAGGGTACAAACACAATCTGATAGATGGCCGTTTAGCTAATGTTGCAACATTAGGCATTAACAACACCTGCTTAGGAAATTCTTCCATTAAAACAAAGACGATCTTGGCCTATATTATGGAGTTTCCAGACTGGCTTTCTTTCTCTCTTGTTTAGACTTCGCTTTTAACTTTTTCTCATGAATGTTTTGTCTGCATTTTGGTGTTAGGCTGATTGTATTGTTTATTGATAGCAGGTTCAAGACAGGCAAAGTCAATGGGTTTTTTTTTACATTATTTAACTTAGGCGGAGACGCTTTAGCAGCTTCATTTAGTTCTAATGGCTGGCCTTTCTAACATTCATAATTGTCTAGAGATGTTGTTCTTATGGTGTTAAGATCTTTGGCAGATTTTAGTGCCACGAATTTGTCGAGACGCTTCAGATGTTGATTTATAATCATTGGAAGTGGAATTGTAATTAGGTCTTCGATGTACAGAAAACAGCAAAGCGGGCGTATTGCAAAATTACTTTACCTCTTCTATGAAGTCTATAACATTTTGTAGCACCGTTTCATTTTGCTGTGAATTTATTTTGCTTTGGGATTTTTTCAGCAAGTGTTACTCTGTTTTAATGTTAACAACATTCGTTGTTAGTTTTTTGTTGATGTAATTGCTGCTGCTACTGTCATTGTTGCTTTAACTTACGTGCAGACAAGACGGTTTTCGCGCAGACCTGTTGACTTGATGCCAGATCAAAACAGGTAACCATTGTGCACGTTTCATTGAATCATTGTGCACGTTCAGTGCTGTTGTGTAGCGATGTCCTGGCCTGGTACGAAGGACATCATTAATAACTGAGTATATTTGTTTTTAACTTGTAACAGCTGATATATGAAGGTATTCAAGTGATACATTTCAAAGGCTAACAACTCTCTTTCCATCTGAAAAGATTTAATAGATCTAATAGATGGAATGATATCTCAACTATAGAATTGCAATAAACTGCAATCCATTTATGCTTGGCCCCTTTTCTCCATCTTCGAGCGAGCTTCGGGTCTGATCTTTATACATCTAAGTAAAGATACATTTTAACTACTCCGTAATATAACGTTAATACCATGATTGTGTTGTGAGTTGTTTGATTTTGTAGCAATTTTTGTCTTTACTTGTTTAGTATCTGACGAAGGACGCCTCTGTAAAAATAAAATTCCAACAACTACAACACCCAAATAACAAACACGATGTCATTGAAGGTCGGACTTGCTACCATCGTTGCAAAATGGCCAACGACAGCGTTTAAGATCCCATAAGGTTTACACAACAGTCGAGGAGGGAAGCGCCGAGTTTTGAATACTGTTCTTAAATTATGTAAGATAACAGGTGATAAGACATAGGAGCTTTAAGCGATATTGTTCAATTCTGAGAGAAAAGTATTGATGGGCTCTAGTTTTAGGCCTGGAAATTGACAAAATTGTTCTTTCCTTGCAAGCGGTCCATGGTTCTTATTCAAACTATGACCTTCAATGCTTATAAATTAAAAAAACAAACAAACAAACAACAACAACAACAACAACAAACCGTGGACAGATCGAAGGAGTCGATTCGCCTACAGAGTCATAAATATTTGGGTCAAGAAGTAGTCATCCTACACTGCGGTATTCTTTGCCTCACGGCAAATAGAATTGCTTAAGATTTACGGGTAGTATATTTCCATAGCAATTGGTAGATGATTCTTTGACTAGAGTTACCAACGGTAGATAATTGGGTAACTAGAGTTACCGATTATTTTTGGTAGATATGGGGCGATTGGGTTTATTTGTGGTAGATGGTGGGGCGACTGGGTTTATTTGTGGTAGATGATGGGGCGATTGGGTTTATTTGTGGTAGATGATGGGGCGATTGGGTTTATTTGTGGTATAAAGAGGGGCGATTGGGTTTATTTGTGGTAAAAAGTGGGACGATTGGGCTTATTTGTGGTATATGATGGGGCGATTGGGTTTATTTGTGGTAGATGATGTGGCGATTGGGTTTAATTGTGGTAGATGATGGGGCGATTGTGTTTATTGTGGTATAAAGTGGGGCGATTGGGTTTATTGTGGCAGATGATGGGGCGATTGGGTTTATTTGTGGTAGATGATGGAGCGATTGGGTTTATTTGTGGTAAAAGTTGGGGCGATTGGGTTCATTTGTGGTATAAAATGAGGTGATTGGGTTTATTTGTGGTATAAAATGAGGTGATTGGGTTTATTTGTGGTATAAAATGAGGTGATTGGGTTTATTGTGGTATAAAATGAGGTGATTAGGTTTATTTGTGGTATAAAATGAGGTGATTAGGTTTATTTGTGGTATAAAATGAGATGATTGGGTTTTCTATGGTGTAAAATGAGGTGATTGGGTTTATTGTGGTATAAAGTGGGGCGATTGGGTTTATTTGTGGTAATTAATGAGGCTATTGAGTATACTGATGATAGATGCTCGGGCGAAAAGATTTAGGCGATTGAACTTATTGATGGAATGTACTGCGGCAATTAAATGTAACTGGTGGAAGACAATGCGGGTATTAGATTTGTTTATGGCAGATGGTGCGGCAACCACACCAGGTTTCAAATTAATCCCAGAAGCGTTGAGGACTTCTGAAGTGATGAATGGCTGAAAGTAAGTTTTTAAAACGTCGCTGATCCGAGATAAATTTATGAGACAGGCGATTGACATTATGAAGAATTTGATTGGTCTACTCGCTCTTGTTGGTATTGGTGTTGGCGGTTGTGTTATGTTTGTATGTTTGTATGTTTGTTCTTTTCCGATTGTTGTCATTGTTGTTTTTATTTGTTTTATTTTTGGCTGAGCGTTGCGGTTGGGAGACCGAAGATACAAGCTGTACTGAATGGACGGATGGATAATAATGCAATCTCTTTCCTAGAACAAAAACTGATAGTGGACGCCCCATTTGTAGCCGAATGATATTTACCGTTCATTCCATGGCATTTATCCGTCTTGAATAACTGTAGTGTTTTTATCAGTCTCTTTGACTTATTTGAATTAGGACTTTCCGCCGGCGGGGTCATCTGATCTCACAATCTCGGCAGTTCTCCTTATCCTTGCTGTAAACTTTATCCGATTTTGTCTAATATGTGCGCGGTCCCTTAGTCTTTCTAATTCTTTCGTTGATTTTAGTTGAACTATGTTGTTGGTAAGTCTCTTCAGAACGTTATTTCATCGTACTGGGAGTGTTGTTGTCGGTCTTCCTTTTGGTCTTTTGATGTCATCTGTGAACTAGAATGCCATTGCGTTGCTTGTGGGAATTTCAGGGTTACGCGTCGAAAAATGTCCAAAAAGGCTCCATTTAGCTTGCAAGATTTCAAAGGAAAGGCCGGGTTCTTCTTTACATTTTATACAGCGAGGTTTTCATTATTCTTATTGGGTAGAATCCGTTTCTTTGGACAATCAAAATATCAAGGTGACCATTGATCTTTGGCTATATATTAAGCGTCCCAAACTATGCTAAAGTCCCCTCGCTGTACAAATGTCGTTAGTCCATTGAATTTAAAAGGGACATACGGCATTTGTATTCTGTGGTGACGTTGGGAAATCAATTCAGTAATCTATGTAAGAAACAAAGTGAGGTTTCAAGAGGTTTCTGTAAGGTTACTAGAGTATATGGGATTTGCAACACTCCATAATTTCTTGATTTCTCTTATCAGTTGGCTTCTGGGACACCATTATAGTGTACAAATCTAAACCGAAGTAAAATAATGTTTTAAAAGTACAGCTGATTATATGCCAGATACGCCCAACGCTCAACTAACAAAGATCCAGAAGAGCATAAGGTAGCCGTGTCCCAAATCAATAACTTTAGTTCATCTCCTTGTCGTGTTTACATTCTTCACAGAGAAACAGAATACGCGCAAAAGGGATACAGAGGCTCTCGCCGTCCATAACAGAAGCCGGTCACCAAGTCCAAAACGAGATGGACACTCACTCTCCCTGAGGCGTGTCCCTTCCGGGATGCAGCCTTCGTGACAGCCAACCTGTATTTGTCTCTACCTTGAGCCATCTCCTCTGCCTTGGTTACGTCTGTGTGCAAGTTTTCCTGGATATCGTCCTTCCGTAATCTTTTTGTCTACCCTTTCCTCTTGCATTTGGTATCCTTCCCTCTAAAATTATTGTTCTCGAGACTCTCATGTCTTTTCAAGTTACCGAAAAAAGGTCCACTTCTTTCTTCTCTTTATTAATGTAATAAGCCAGTTATTTTCAATATTTACTTCATCTAAAAGTGATTGGTTGATTCTTTTTTGGACCCATGGCTTTTTTACAATTTTCCGGTAACGCTTCAGTTCGAAGCTAGTTATTATTATTGCTTCTAAACTTGCGCTGATGGACCTCGCATCCATAGGTGTCTATTGGGAAAATGCACGCTCTAAGTATTTTGACAGTTGTGTTTTTATTTGCTCCTTACCAAATGTTTTTCATTTGTTTCAAACGGCTGAGAACCATCGAACATCGTCTTATAATCTCCACGCATATGTCGCCATTCTTGTAATTCGAATTCGTTCTATGTCACTGTTTCCAATTTTGACGTTGCGGACTTTGTGTGATTAAACAGTTTTCATGACTTGTTTTAATGGCATTGAGATGGAGGTTTAGTCTCTCGCTGCCTTCTTTTTACTGATTTATTTATTAAGCCTTTTGAGTCCTACGGGGCATAGCAAAGTTTCGGGATGTTGTGACCACCAATGCTTAAACTGTCGTATGCTTTAAATGAGCTTTCATAGTAAATTTGCCTCATGATGTTTTCAGCATAGAGGTTGGACACTTAGGCGATTTACGAGTTAAGCAATCTACAGGTCTAAATAAATTTAAACGTATGTGTCTAAGAATCGGAATATAAGCTCCATTAGGTCCGTGTACCCTTGACGACTACTACACTTGAGTTATGGTTAGTATGACGATCGAGATTATCCAAAACCACGTGGACTTCAGTCCTGTTTTGATTTAATGAAAACATCAACATACCTGCTACTTTCAGCATCATAAACTGTGACGCTATCTGGGCAACGTTGACGATGGCATCACAAATTTCCTCTATGCCTCTCTGTCTTCCGCACGTATATTCAAGTCTAGATACGATTCGAGGGCAGAATTTTAGTCTGGCTAGAATTCTAGGCTACATGGATTTAAGACCAGTTAGAATTAAAGGTTACGTGTATTTAGGATTGATTCAAGGCTACGTAAACTTCAGTCTGGATAGTAAGAATTAATTCACGGCATGTGGGCTTAAATCCGGCTCAAAGAATTAACATTACACTGACCTTCGTCTTCCTAATATTCACTATACATTTATATCTGCCGAGTATTCTAGGTATCAAAGACAACTCTAGGCTACCTGAATTTATTTGAGTGTGGCTTGTTTACAAGCAAAACGGATTTATATGCTCAGCTAGCCATACCTACAGGAAGATCACTTCTGATTGGTCTAAGTTTGCTAGTAACATTTTATTCTCCCCATCAACAGGTGTGACAGACAGAAATGGCGTCGATTCGAGAACACAGTCTGAATGTAAGTCATGCAGAGTTGGTGAGCACCACATCTTCAAGTCAATTCGAAGGGCAATTTCCTGACTTCTTTCAACAAAGCCAGAACGAGACCAAGCAAGATTCTCTTTTCACATTCCTCCTCATATCCTACAGCCAAAACAGACTTATTACCAAGTATGGCTTTGCTCTGATGATAGCAATTTCCCTGTTAGGATCTTTTTGTAACGCCGTCAATATTCTGATCTTTCTGAAGATGGGACTAGACGACAGCGTGACAATATCTTTCTTCGCCCTATCCGTGACGGACTTGTCTCTTCTTCTCATAGCGATCGCTCAAACCTTCGGAGGCATAATCAGTGCTCTGCATGTTGAACGTGGCATTTGGTTTTACGTCAAGCCCCAGCTTCTTACGTTCATACTCGCTCACACGCGAGAAATGTTCAGCGTCAACACAACCATCTTGACGACCTTCCTTGCTGTCCAGAGATGCTTCTGCATCGTAAGGCCTTTACACTTTAAAGGCGTCTTCACTCGAAGACGTGCGGTGTATGCGCTGTGCCTTGCAGCGGCCGTCTCTCTAATATGTTTCATGCCCGTTCTTGTTCTCCTACGAACGCGGCTCGGGCTACACATAAGATCTAATAAAACTCACTTGGTGTTGGCATTCGCAGGTGGTTGGGACACCGTTGTTGACTTCAACGAAAGCCTGGCCGGCATATTCATACCGTGCTCCACCCAGGTAATCGTCTTGTTCTGTTTGGTGGTCATGACTGCAGGTCTGAAGAAGTCCGCACGATTTAGAAAACGCGCCGTTTTGTCTGAGATGACAGTAGAGCAGTCTTCCAAACAAGACGAACAAACTCAAGATGACGCCAAAGCTCGCAAATCCAATGCCGCTGATGCGTCACACGAAAGAGAGGATGGTCATGTAAAAGGAGATCCGGCCGTTCTAAGCAAGAAAGACAAGAACGTTCTAATGCAAGTACTTCTTATCTGCTTGATTTTTGTCGTCTGCAACTCACCCAAAATCGCTATAGCCTTCACCAGAATCTTCGTGCCTGGCTTTGATCACGGAGGTATATACCAGTTTGTCTACACGACCACGAAGTTGCTGAGAACGCCGTTTGAACTCTTTAACTCGGCTGTCAATATGTTCGTCTACTACAAGTACAACTCTAAATTTAGACTCATTTTTGGTCAGACTTTTCGGTTTCACAATAGGGATAATGTTCGAGACGCATAACAGCTTGATTTATATAAGAGGTGTACAAGACACACAGTGTGACGACACACTTGCTCAGTATATCCACCTGTGTTTGCATACTACATCTCAATGCCCTCAAACACTACATCTCCTTGCCTTCAAACACTAAAAATATATAAAAATAAAAGCCCTTTATTAGCTCCAGAGGAGAATGCGTCTTTTGGGTCTATCCCGAAGGAAGACCGAGATAGACCCAGGCGTCAGCCGCAGTGCAGCGCCGCCAGGAAGTGCAATAGAGGTGATTTTTTTTGCCCAAGGAAAAAACCAGATGCCGAAGCGGGGCTCGAACCCGTGATCCCACGGGTTACAGTGCAATGCCTTAACCCTTCGGCCACCGGGCCCGCACATGGTACTAATAACAGCAGTCTTACAATGGTATTTTACCACTGAGCGTGACATGTTCGACACAAGCTGGCCAAGGTGACTATGTAGCCGTCTTTGGTTAAAAGTAGGCAAAAGAAAAGAAGCAAACCACGAAGGACTCGAAGCAGACTGTCGTAACTTCAAAGATCAGTTCTATTAACAGATATAAAGAAGAAAAAAATGTGGAGAAAATTGAAAGGCGCTTTGTGAATATTATCAATAAATACATTAACTAAAACAATCTCTCCTAACTGGGAGAAACCGTGGATTGATGATAAGTTTTAAAAAATGTATCAGACGGACAGAAATCGTTCAGGAACCTGAGAAAGACAAAGTTCGATAATGAAAAAAAATAAAGATCCGAAGAAAACCAGCCAGAAGGAATGTAGAAAGACTCAAGCAAATACTTCAAAAGTCTTTTACACCAATGACATATCGAAAACCTTAAATTTAATGACCATGTCGTTGTATTGAAGGAGCTTGGGATGGAAATGAATGGCAAAGGAGGAGAGTGAAGAGGAGGAGAGTGAAGAGGAGGAGAGTGAAGAGGAGGAGAGTGAAGAGGAGGAGAGTGAAGAGGAGAGGAGGAGAGTGAAGATGACGAGAGTGAAGAGGAGGAGTGTGAAGAGGAGGAGTGTGAAGAGGAGGAGTGTGAAGAGGAGGAGTGTGAAGAGGAGGAGTGTGAAGAGGAGGAATGTGAAGAGGAGGAGTGTGAAGAGGAGGAGTGTGAAGAGGAGGAGAGTGAAGAGGAGGAGGAAAGCAAAAACTAATGTAAGGAAAGGACGAAGAACAATGCAATGGGAAGAATCAGCGGAAGAGGCAGAGGAAAGGAGGTGGCTGAGGAAGAGAAAGAGGCAGAGGAGAGGAGGTGGCTGAGGAAGAGAAAGAGGC
>JBBPDF010567877.1:0-10187 GCA_037974715.1 Lomanotus vermiformis | reverse complement strand
GGGGGGAAAGGGTTGAGGTGGGGGAGGGGGAGGAGGAGGATGAGGAGGAGAAGAGTTAGTTCAGGTGGAGTTTTTAGGTGCAGGAGTAAGTGGTAGTGGCAGTGAAAAATCTCAACGTTCTTCATTTTATTACATTTTATTATTATATATTTCTAACCTCCAAAACAGGCGATTTGCCACTTTGAGAAAGAAGGGACAGAGTGCCAAATGTATTGAAACATGACTCGCAGCTCTAATGACTAAAGATTAGAAATTTATAGCATGATTTTTAACAATTTTATTGGGTTCCACGGGGTTGTCCCTTCAAGGAAGAAAAAAAAAAAGAGAACCTTCAAAACAACTTACATCATCTGAATCATCATGGTAGCTCAAAATCCCTCTGCCTGTTCTGTTGCCAGATACGTTGTTGCCAGACTGATGTTTTGGAGATCTGTTTTCCTCTTCCACCTGCGATGAAAAGGTCCGAGATTTAAATTTCATAAATTCAATGGAATCAATACTCGCCTGAAGAAGCAGTTACGTAAGGAAGCTTAAATATGTCTTCAGGTGTATTGAGTGACTTGAAAGAAATAGAAAGTTCATAAGCTAAAAAATGTAAGCATTTCTTTTCTATCTGTGCCAGAAATACTTTCACCGTAGGACACAAAATGAATGGGACAGATGAAGGTCATCAAAGCACTTGTTTTCATGATGATCTTTGTCTTTTTTTTTTTTTTGCCTATTCTGTCAACAATTCGAGCAATTCTGCTATTGTGATCTAAGGATCTCTGTATTATTTTTTGGTTGGTGTAGCGAATAGCATATTTTGGCTGGTCTTGATTTCTTTACTTCTGTGAAGAATAAATTTCTATTTTTTAGAGCCTCTTTTCTACCTTATCCCCACATTCCTTGAGGTCTGCCTCTTGGTCTTATACCTTGGGTTTTAGCATTGTAAACTGATTCAGCTTTTCTAACATTTCTCATTTTGTTGACATGTCCAATCCATCCATGCTGATTCATTAAAAAATTTTAAAAAATTATTTTTATATCATTTCCTTTAGTTTGATCTCTTCTTGTTATATTTTTAATTGTCTCTTTAGTTTCCACTTCCATTCTTTTTAGAGCCAGTCAACAATTCCTTAATTCGGTGGATAGGCCCATTGCACATGTTATGCGATGTTCTGTGAGGCATTTGTTCTGATCAAGAGTTACATCATGTCCAAAGTATGTGAAGTTTTACATAATTTCAATATCAGTATGTGAAATCCTGACATTTTCAATTCTTGAATAATAAGCAGCGACTATTTCATTGCCAATTCGTCATTATTGAACACCCGACTTTTGGTTTTCCTAGATGATGCTGTCAACTCAAATCGTATACATGTGGCATTGATGATACTGATAAGTTGTTTGGCCCCAGTTCTACAAAACACCTCCATAAATAGTATCCACCTTCCTATTTCAGTTCCATGCATTTTCCCAGTCTGTCATTGTTTTTTGTCTATGAATAGATATTTGTGGAATGTTATATTCCATCATGATACCCCAAGTATCTGGATAAACTGTATCTATCTCAAAAGTCTCTATCTTCAATACAAATCTAGTAAATAGTTGAACAGAAATGGTGATTCTTGTCTGCCTTGGCTACATCCAATTATCACATTAAATTTTGCTTTTGATCCTCTAATGGATGCAGCTGTCTCTTCATAAATCTTCATGAGAAATTCAGTTAGGTTCACAGCTTCAGAACATAGAAGAGGACATCTTTCAGAATGTGTCTCACAATAGGCTGCTATGAGATGAACATTTATGGCGATTGATGTTTTGATTTTTTAAATAGTTGTCAGAAGGCTTTAACCTTTCAAAATTGATCAAGTGGAGGGATTGAGTGATGAGAAAAAGAAGGGAAAATAAAGAAACACAAAACTATTTGTAGTAAAGAAACAATATAATTTTAGATATGCTCAGAGTAATTTCATAGACCACACTGGTCCACAGTGACAAAATTGTTGAATGGACTTAAAGTCTCACCTCCTCGTCAGATGTGTCATGGTACAGTGTATCATGATTTGCCAGGGCGTTCTCAAACTCATTATCCCCCTCTTCTCCCTGGTTGAGCATGCTATAGCGATACACTGTTTTACTGAAAACAAAGTACGGACATATAAATTAACTGACAAAGTAGAGATACGCTGTTTTTGTGTCAGAAAGTAGTGATAAGCTGTTTCACCCTAAAATAAACAGAGCAGCAATAAATTGTTTTTCTCTTATGTTAAATAAAAAGACTGATGAAATTGATCCATTGTTTAACTATCAAATAAATAAAATAGTGATACACTGTTTTCCTGTCAATAAAAAATAAATAGCTGACAATAAATTCCATTGATCAAATCTGAACTCACTGTCTCCGCAACAGGATGAACTTGTAGAGGAAGAAGGCTCCAACAAAGCCTACCACAATCAAAAAGACTGCCACGATGGCCCCAATCAGCAGTGAGCTGGATCCTGAGCTCTGTTGATAGCAAAAATAATAAATAAATAAAAAAGTATAGCACTGTAATAAAAGGTATGAAGTTGATGGCAATCTTTTTTTTTCTAAGGCGTCTTGATGGTAACCACTACCAAAATTATTTAGTTGATGGTAAAAATAAAATAAAAAAAATAATGACATGCATTAACAATTCAAAACCCCAATAATTTTCAACAAAATATGGCAGAGCAAAAAAATTATGAAGATAATTTTCAGTAATTAAAAATGGGCTTTGATCGCTAAAGCATAACCAAGCAAAATTTCAAGTGGATAACATCAACAATGAAAAAAAAAAAAGCATAAAAAATTTGAAGGAGGGTAAAAGCCCAAATGGGAGGAAAAAAAAACCCCAACAAAACAAAACAAAAAACAAAAAAAACAAAACAAAAAAAAAACCCACCAAAAAACCCTATAAAGATTGAAGAGGAGATTAAGCCAATGTTTATGTTTATTAATTTGTTTACAATGTGCATGCCAACAGTCATGTTTCGCTTCCAGTATTTGCATAATTTTCAAAGTCATTTTGATTTGTTTTTTGTGTGTTTTTTTATTTTCTATTAATTAACCAAAAACAGAGATATGGTAAAACGGAACTGGTACAGGGAGTAACCCCCTGGACAAAGCAATTTCTCAATCGACATGATACTAGTTAATCCAGACTTGCCTTCTTTGGTGGAGTTTCATCATGAGTTATTGGAGCTTTGTCCCCAGATTTGCAAATGCCGGTAATATCATCATATTCACTCTTGGGTTCAAAACCTTTGGCATGGTCACAGACATCGCCAGGCAACTTGCGGTATCTGTAAATGCCTTTGTATTAGTATTTGCATAAAAGTAGAAAGATGGTATTTTCCTTTAATGAAGAACTCTTCACTAAAGAAACTAAAAAAAAATAAAAAATCTCAAAATCATTATATTTAAATAACATTTCCTGCTACAGATTTCTCACAGGCCAGGCTCAGGACTTAGACAGCTAATTTTCCGACATTGCCATTGATTTTTTTCTCTACAATGGCATGCAGCACTCAAATACAATGTTAATACTGAAGTAGACAGGATCTGTTGATTTTTTACATGTGTCACTGATTATATCATCATAATCTATAATATTGTGCCACCCTGTGTTTTGTAGGGATCTAAATATCAGTGCCACAAAGGGAAACACACCTACTTTATTTTTCTCTTTTCCCCCAAATAATAGAAGGCATCTGTGAATTTTGCCCCTGAATCATTCAATTCCCAGACACCTTTTATCAGTTCTTCCCATGATGGATAGCTGCCATGATTAACATTGGAATCCATCTCATTCAAAAGAAGTATCTAATAGGAGTCCGAGGGAAGAGGGATGAAAAGCAAGTGGTGTTTTATCTTCTTGATCAAATGATGGGTGAGGGGATCCCCTCGCAACATCTCTCCAACATTTTATCGTCTAGATTTTGATGGGCCTACTTAGCCTTGCCATGCGAGAATTCTTCAGAAGCAGTCATAGTCCAAAAAGCCTCTTTAAAAAAAAAAAGGAAATTTGTACCAACTTGATAACTGAGGTCCATTCATTTTCACACTAAAACCACAAATTTTTTTTACATAATATCTTTAAAAGAAATTTAGTCCATAGAAATAAGAACACAAAGCAAAGTCCATGGATACACTAAAATTACAGAGCACTTGAAGACTCAGAGACCAGCTGTTTCAAGCACTCTCTTTTGCTTCTCTCTGAAAAATAATTGGTGATGACGTAAAACACTGACGAAAATCACTCTTACCCAGTTGTTACAATTTTTTGCCTCTGTTTGCCATTACAGATTTCTAACTCCTCTGCCCTTATGTCAGGTTGTCTGCGACACTTTTCCTCACCATCTTCTCGGTAGAAACCAAAGTCACTGGAAGGTTTAAAAAACATAACACGATAAAAAATATCTAGAGTAGTTGCAATAACTAAAAACAATTTTTAAAAAACCACACACACAAAAAACAAACAAACCCCAGGATTAAAGCAAGAAATAAAAAAACAAATAAGCCGTCCCAGTCACCCACACATACCCCCCCCCCACTTCTCTTGGTCATCTTTCATTTTATGTAATGTCCATATGACTTCATTACATCTTTCCGTAATTTGTAACTATTTAGCCCACAGATAAAAATCTAGTTATTTTTTAAATTTTGTAGTCACAGTTCTTTTGATTATTATTGAGAAGGACAATGAATCATTTATAGTATAAGGTAGGTCTGCAACTGCAATATACATGAGACATTCTACCAAGCGTCTCTAAATCACAACCTAGAATGACAATCAAACATACATTAAACATTATGACAATCAAACATCAGATAACCATCGCCACGATCAAACACACACACTGACAAAAAGATAACCTCTTACCATTCATAGTCTTCTTTTGTGCATGGACAAATTTCTCCTTCGACCTCAACTTTTGTAAAATAGCCATTTTTACACCTGGGAAAAAATAGTGTACTGGTATTAATTGTTCTTTTGTTTTTGTTTTTGTTTTTTATATTGGGATTTCATTTGGGGGCTGTTGTTTCATGTGTTTTTGTAAGGCTTTGCTACTTTTTGTCTGATATTGATTTAATTTTTCCTTATGGGGAATTCTTATAGGAATGAAATCTTGCTTGGTGTATGTGAATGGGAAATTCAGAGCAGCTGAATAAATTCCAGATATTTTTCAGCTGCATGTTTCCACATGATGTTTTCATTAAGAGACAGTAAAGAAGCTAGGATATTTGCATATGATCTAATGCTACACCTGAGCAGAGGGCTAACATTGCAAACAATAATCTTCATCAGATACCTTTAAGAAATGAGTGCTATTAATCCAGCTGTCCAGCTTTAAGCCTGAACCAAATTGAGAAACTGTAGTTCATAATGACAATAGTGGAGTCAAGGTGAAATAACAAAACCAGGATAAATCATCTTTGTGATATTCTGAATGACATTTGAGAAAGCTTCAATAAGTTTGTTGAGTTCTTAGGAAGTCATGAGAGAACAGAGCCCAAACAACAAATATTGATAATTTTTATAGCATTCAATCAAATCACCCCTTTCCGCCCTGACTCTTGCTACAATGTCTGATGCTCTCACCAGGAGTCAGGCTTGATCTTCTTGAAGGTTTCCTTCCGTCCCAGGAGGCACCCTGTCATGCCCTCCTTTTTGTTCAAAGTAATATGTGGAGTCCAGTCGACATAGTCATCATCAGCCCTGCCTGGAAGGAGGTAAAATGCAGAGGTTTAGTCGATTTGAAGAAGACACATATTAAACTGAAAGAATACTGTGTACAATGGTGGCATCTAAGTCTAGAATGATAAAAACCCATCCTATCGCACCATTTTTTTTTTTTAGTCTGACTAATATGAGATGCATATCATGGATTGAGTGTGGGAGGTCAATCAAGTGATTAGCTTGTATATGAAAAGAATGTTTCTTATAGGTTCATTTTGAAAAAAAACAACATCTTTATTATAAGCCTTACTGTTGACTCTGGATCTGTTTCACAGAAATTCCATTTCAGGAACATTTTGTATATCAACTCATTGTTTAAAGACTTGGAATTTTCTAAAGTGAACAGGAGGCTTTTCTAAAAATAGACCTAAAACATGCTTGGTATTCAATTTCAGTTCAGGAAGAGGATAAAAGATTCTTACAATATTCCATTTTGAGAGTCACTTCCATGAAGTTAAACAGATGCACCAAAGTGTATTATCATGGTCAATTATTACAAGAGGAATTTGTTCACCATTTTTCAATTATTTTGAAACTAACAAAGACCCACAACAAAGGATTTTGTGAAGGAAATAGCAGCAAAACCTGCAGTGATGGCTATATGTTATGAGCACAGTATTTATGCATGTATAGGTTTAATTATAACATTTTCCTCTTCTGAGTGAGGGTGCACCTTATATGCCTTTATTATATATCCTTTTTTCATTAAAATATAAAGACCTTTAAGAATTTCTACCCAAAATGTTACAGTGCCTTCCTCCTACCTCTTGCTATCATTCACTATACATATTACACCATGGACAGACCTATACAGTCTAAATTTACAATATTAGCAGTGGTAAGGATAAAACTTCTTAGTTTTGATGATAAATCCACAGTCAACCAAATGCCTAAAAAAAAAAAAAAACCCTCATAAATTGCATAATATTCACATCCCAATACAGTGGAACCATGTGGAAAATATATGCACTGTTAACATCACATGTTACACATTATTTTGCCTATATAAAACATGAAAAGCATTGCAGCTATTTTGTCTCCACATTTATCAATCCTTCATAATAAAAGACCCTAATTTCTCTGTGAAGAAATTTGTGCCAGAACATGATCATTGACCTCTGCCTCCAATACAGGAGCCATCAAGTCAAACTAAGTTTCCCTAACTCATGATTAAAACGATGCATGTGTGTATTCCGCAATAATAACAACTCAATAATAAGGGCAACCTTATTTGGGCTCATGGAGTCCAAATAGTCCAATAACACCACCCTCCCCCAACCCCAACTCTTTCCCTACCTCGCCTAGACTATAGGGACCCAAACAGTCTGATAATAACCAATAATCACTACCCTTTAAGTTATTAAAATTTGGGCTACATGAATCATTTTACTTCTTCATTTGTCTATGGGATTTACATGAAATAATATGCCACTGTATTCATTTGCTATACATAACTTAAATTCCCAAATTTTACGGAATATCTTTCCAAAAAAAAAAAAAGAAAGAAAGGGGGGAAAAATTATGGGAATGATTCTCATCCCCCACAAAAAAAATGTTTTACAATAATTGGGCTCCAGGAATTTGTAAAAAAAAAAAAAAAAAAAAAAAAAACAACTTAAGTCAACTGTTTTTTCTGAATTCTTTCTAAGTCCTGGTGCACAATCTTACTGTAAGTTTATACGATGCAGCATGTGTTCGTTTAATTCACGGATTCCTCAAACAAACTGCATTGTCCCGAATATTTTCCTTTATTACTTTTTTTTTTTTTTTTTTACATTCTTTTTCAAGCATTAGTCAAACCTTTTCATGGATTTCTCGAACTCTCTGCATGCTGCCCAAACAGTGCAAGCAATTTTTCCCGTCTTCGTAGTCTGAAAAGCCCTCGAACCGGTGACCAAAAATATCCCACATCATGCTGACATAATACGTAGCTCCAAACTGATCATGTGAAAAGCCCACTTGGCGGTAGTTATATTACTGCTACAGTCAAGTCCATTTAAAACAGCCTCGGTTAAAACAGGAACTTGGATATAACAGTGATGAATCAAATCACCGTATTTTTTTTCTCTATAACTGTCAGTAAAAGGAACCTGGGCTATAACAGGGTCCAGTTTACACTGACTTGGATATAACAGGGTTACCACTGCATGTGAGGAAGCATTAAAGTCATGAAATTTGTCTCAACTTAGGTGTTTCATCTGTCTGTGGGATCGGTAACCTAAACACAAACTTTCAAACACACACGCAATGCACCACACATCCCATTCACAAAGCAAATGCCTCTCTCACTCTCATGAGGTTACACTGCTGTCTCTGGTTACACACAGCAACAGATTAGTCCTACAGAGAAGCGAGCGTGAGAGGCGAGAGGCAGGATGTGTGTACTGACTGCTGGTGCTAGATCTAGGCCAGGCTGTGGCTACATCTAAGTCTAAGCTCGCTGACCGGGACTGATGTGCTCACTTCACATGCCAACAAACATCACACCATTCCTTTTGAGTGAGTGGCATCCAGGGCTAGACGTACATTATATTATTATTTCAACTTTCATAACATTTTTTTTTTTACCATTATCTAACTGTTTTTGACAATTCATTCAATCTACTTTGGCCCCTACAAGTACTGATGTCAAGAAAAGAAAGATTAGTCCCGAAGGTGCAATAGTACTGGTAGTTTCCCTTTAAAATGGATATGGCAGAACTCACTTATCACAGGGAAAAACTACAGGTCCTGTTATATCGGAGTTTGTACTTCTCCAAGTAGCATCCGATCACATCCTTGCTTTAGAATCATCATCAAACCGGTGTCTCGTAACTAAAAATATAGCCTATGATACGTTGACATTTGATAAGACTATCCCAACGACAGTACTAGTACATTACACGTATGTACGCAGAGTTGTAGCCCATTATTATTAGAAAGATCTACTGTTTCATACCTAGATTTTTGAGTCATCAACCCTCAATACCAGTGGTTCGTCTGCAAAATGGCAGAGTAAAGAAAACTAACTGCTCTTACTCTCGAAACGAATGTCCATAGGTTGTAGTTGTAGGTTTAACAATGAAAAAGCAAAAGCATATTATTAAAATTTAATGCAACACATACTCTGCATCTCATTTCTATTCTACAATAACAACATGCAATGCAGTCCTTCACCATTTTCTTCTGACAAAAGGAGACAAAAAAATTCACAGTGAGCTTCTTTTACATTGAGGCATTCCGATCTATGCATACCTTGTATTTATATTCTTACTCACTTTCAATTGCAAACATCTATGGGCTTTTCTCTGTCAATGCAAGTGTTTGATTAGAAGGACCAGATGCCACTAGATTAGATAAGATTAGTGTAGATAGTCATTTGAATACATACTTCCCTAGCACTTTTAGATTATGAAACAAAGTGCCAGTCAGTATGAAGAGCGGTAAAGATACAGAAGATTTTAAACAGAAACTTAAATATACAATCTTAACACGTAACCACTAGCAGTCTGATTGCTTTATAGCGCATTGACAAGAATACTCAGGTGACTGAGGCTGTCAGCTATTATGAAGAAGACGATGATGACTACAACAAAGGAGGAGGAGGAGGAGGGAGAGGACCAGGAGAAAGAGGAGGAGGAGAGGAAGAGGAGAAGAGGAGAAGAAGATGACGAAATAGATCTGCTGAGACTGCCAAAGCAATGCCTGATCAGTTTTGTTGAGGGGTTTGTTGTTTTGGGTTTTTTTGGAGGGGCGGTGGGAAAAAAAAAGGGGGGGTGGGGGGGGGGTTGTTTTTTAGAATTTGGACTGATGGTATGCTTAATACTAATACCAATGGATGAGTCTTATATGAATAGAGTGAACAAAGTGACAAGGTATAAAAAAGACTCAATCATTGGTTTTTTAATCCTTGTCAACTAATTTTTTAGATGATTTAAGTAAATCTAGTATATATCTGGAAATCTAGATCTAGAAATCTATTGTACATCTAGATCTACGAAAAAATGGAGTACTCATTTTGTTTTTCAGTGGGATAAGTAATTTTATTTCAGACTTCATGCAAATGCCAAATGAAGGAAAAATGCAAAAATAGAAACCTTTTTAAAGAAACGAGATTGATATAACGGGAAAATTCAACATGGATTCAACATGGGGAAAAAAGGTGTGAACCTCAATTAATAACAATAAACAATTTCCTACTCCTCTTTCATGTCTTTCCACCTGAGTAAATCATAGTTCTGTCTCCTGTTTTTATTATATTTTTGCCAATCCACTTAACTTCGCTAAGCCTAAAACGTTTACTGACATCCTTTCCATTTCTTGTTTTATATTTTCTAATTTTCCTTGTTGGTGTAAGGTCCTAACATTCCATGTGGCAGGCAGAAGCTTGATGACGACCGAGATCCACCTGCTGCCCATGGGATTCCCTGCCGAGCGAGGTGTTCAGAGATGAATCATGAA
>JBBPDF010566772.1:0-10195 GCA_037974715.1 Lomanotus vermiformis | reverse complement strand
CTTTTCTTTTGTTTGTTTTTTTTTTTTTTTTTTTTGTGGTTGTTGTTGGGTTGTTTTGTTTTGTTTTTGTTTTTTTTTTTTTTTGGGGGGGAGGGGATGCTATGTCTTGTTTTTTAATTTTATTCTTGTTTCTGCTTTTTTGCCTTTTGTTTTTGTTTCTTCGTTGCAGTTTTTTGTTGTTTTTAGATCTATATTATTTCATTTTTGTTATTTGTGTGTGTGTGTGTGTGGGGTGGGGGGGGGTTGCTTTTGGGTTTGCTTTTTGTTGTTTTTGTTGTTTTTGTTGGGTTTTTTGGTGGGTACATTTCCTGAATGTCAATCACACCGCCACTTCCATCACGATCATCGTTACCATCACCATCATCATCACCACTTTGACTACGACCTCCACCACCATCATCATCATCATCGCTATCATCGTCATCATCATAATCGTCATCATGTCCATCATTATTATCATCATCTTCTTCGTTATTACCATCCGCATTATCATCAAGGTATTGTTATCATGACCAATATTATCATAGATGGTATTATTGTCATTATAATAACCATAATGACGATAGTTAATTCATTTTTTTTTCATCATCACAATTCCCTCTTCTGGGAAACAGCTTCTAAAGTATTAGTTCTTGATGTTGTTGTTAAACAAGCAGCTAGCAGTTATGACAGTCATACGTGATAAGATGGGTAACAACATTTGAAAACTTCCAACTGACTTCATTCAGACATTCACTTGGTGAATGACTTCATTCAGACATTTATTTGGTGAACCGACTCCGACTGGAGCCTCCCATACAACCAACCCCAAATAAATTGACTATCACTGTTCAAGGCAGCGCAGCTTTTCCAGCCTGTGCTAACGTTTTCCACTTCCATTCTTCGGTATGGTTTCCCCTCCTTTAAGTCAGTCTTCCTCTTTTTAAGACCCCTGCCATTTTGACCCCCCTAATCACCTTTTTCAAAGATTTTTCCGCCTTTTTATGAATCTGATATTGAATATTTGAATTTTCTTTTCTTTTTTCACTGTGCAAAAGTTCAGTTTGATGGTACTTTTAGCTGAGATTGTATTTCATCGTTCATAGTTGTGTCTGTCTGTGTAATTCCTAGCATGTTTCTGTATTGAAACTGTTTATTATTTTCACGTCTTATACTTCTATTATTATTGTTCTTCCTTTGCGTCCATACAAGGTTGTAGGGAAAATGTGTATTCCAATTATCCTTAATTTTGTATCAGTGTTCTGTCTATTCCCAATAGCTTGCGTTTGCTTTCACTATTTGGCTCTCATAGGCCGTTGATATATGATAATTAGAACGATTGGACTCTTTGACTACAAATATACTCTATATTGGGATGAACTCGATAGCAATTTAAAACCTAAATCGCGCTCATCCCGATATAATATCGGCTTGTGGTAGTCAAAGAGTTAAATTTTCATGGAGTTTTCACCAAACTATGGCAGTTATTAGGGAGCACGGATCAGTCAGTGTCTATTGCACTCGATCACCAAGCCAAAGTTCACGGGATGGTACCCGCTGTGCAGGCTTGAATTTGAAATCCGTGTTTATTGGGTTTTTACGTCTCCTTGTGCTGTGGTAGGTAAGATAATGAGAGACTAGTCCCATTGGAGACGGACGACAAACTAGGAGAATCGAGTGCCTTTACGCGTGTAAAAGAACTATCGGTGATTAAAATCGAAAATAGCAGGCCATATAGGCCATATTATTATAAGCCGCCATCCTGGCAAATTTCAACTCCTGCCAAAAATTCTTTCGGACTCATTCCCTCTACAACCTCTCCTACCTCAGACGCATTGGCACGTTCATTACTACGATTTCAATTATATGAGACAATGATAAGAGGAGAGGAGAGTATGGCAGGGCATCCATACTTCTCTTAGAATAATAGCACAGATGTAGTAATGTCATTGCTACAAGATCGTCCAGATTGACGAAAATGGCCTTAAAATAGCCGAACTATAGACAGAAGTCTTCTTAGTTCGCTCCTCCAGCTTGTTTTGCCGTATATTCGAAGTCCGTGGCATCCATTTGTCTCACGGCTTCTATTTTCCCGTGTGTTATCAAAAACGTTGTTTACTTTTAAGTTTTCCTCTACGTCTGGTGATTTTGTTTTATTGGCATTTAGTTTTAGTCTAAGTTATGCACTTTCTCCTTTCAGGGACACGATTTAAACTTGCGGGTTCGTGTGATGCCAAGGCTGTGTCGTCACCATGACTTCAACGATCTTCCCGATTAGCTTAATTTCATTATTGGAAGTGATTTTTCATTCTGTTTATTCTTTATGTATTCAAATTGAATAACTGCGGCAACAATAATATAAAAATATATAAACTCGTGAACTCGTGTTATAATGCTTTTTAAAAGGAGAAAGTGGAGATGGAAAGGCAACCAAGTGAAAACATCAACAGAAAAGGCTTGTTGTGGAATCCCCAAAGTAGCAGAGCATGAGGGAGGGAGGCCCCGTGTGACATGGAAAAGAGAGACAGAGGCAGAGATGAGAAAACAGAAGAAGACATGGGTCCTGCTGAAAAAAAAAGGCCCAAGACAGGAGGGAGTGGAAAGCCTTTGTTGATGGCCTGTGTTCCATGGAGAGCAGAGGAGCAAAGAAGAATACTCCTTTCTAATAGGAAACCAGTCGGACAAACCAGATTCAAAAGGTTACTTAAAATAATATAATGTATTGTTGGCTTTGTTTTCGCTGACGTAACAATGATTAAGATGGGTGTCCGCGCCTGCCGCAATAGGGGCTGTGACTGACAAAACCGCCTATGCGCAATCTGCAGGTCCGGTAGCAAATTTCACAAGTTAGAGGCGTCGGTGGCTCAGCGGTGAGCACAACTTGACAATGAGTTGATTCAAGCAGCGTTGACAATAGTCACTGTTCAGATGGGTGACTGCTTGGGTGCTCTAAAAAACCACTGTTCATTGGCGTTGTGTCGTTAGGTAAGACACTTTACTCCGCTTACCTCACACAACTCAGTGTGAATGAGGACTCGGCTATAGGCAGTGAAAGATCTTGTCAGTATGCTGTGATGCGCCTAACAGGCAGCTCTGCTATATGCTCTCCAGAGAGTTGAGAAGGTGCAGGAATAAAAAGGCCTGCTGGGGAGTAAAATGTCTAAGCGCTTTGAGCTTGCAACCTACCGTGGAAAGCGCTATATAAATGCCATCTTTATAAGTAAAAGACTGATCAGGAGAAGGAGGTGGCTCTTTCAACCTATCTTTCCTCCCCTCACGTTTTTGATTAAAAATTGCAGTACCTCTACAAAAGAGGTGGTGACCAAGACGATCTAATCTTCTAGGGAAAATTAAAGAAAAGTGGAATTCCTCTCTCTGCATCATTGGTGCTTGGGTGGACGAATGAAAGCCAACGCGAGGTCGCATAAAGCGGGGATAATGTTCCGAGGCGTTAATGAGGTTTCACCCAACATGAGGACGGAATGAAGGAGATCACGTGACACCAAAAAGCATTACGGGAATTTGCCCCGTGGCCATCTCCTACTGACAGGCAAAGGGAGCAAGAAGGGGAAAAGGGAGGGGGTGGAGGGGCATCACGCTGGACATTGGATACCAGGAAATGGACGGATGGGAGATGCCGGGTGGGGTGGAGGTCGGTCGGGGTTCGCTTTTGAGAAGAAAAAGAAAATAGAGACAGAAATGAAACCAGTTGCTTGATAGCCAATTTTGTTCAAAAGGAGACCGTGGGAAGGTTATTACAGGACCCAGAAGGCTGAGATACATGTAAATAATCTTGGTGTGGCTCTATCTAGCTGACTGGCATACCTAGAGCGCTGAACATATTATAATAAAGGAAAGAGAGTTCAATATTTTGCTGATTGGCCTAGAAAAGTTTCCGTCCGCAGCCTGTTCACTGAAACTCTGTTGTTCTCAAAATGCGACCTTAACGTTACCCAGAATAGCCCTGTTATGACGTGCTCTCATGCATAATTTACATTCATTGACCTACACGTTAAAGACCCATATCCAGAAACAAGGACATTTTTGTATGTAAACAAGCCTAAAAAGCAATTTATGAGGCCTGTGTTGTGCTGAGCACACGGAATCCTCGAATCAGTAAGATCAAGCGGAGAGTACGAGGCGTGACATATCGCTTACTGCACTGAAATATTATCTTTCCTCTTTTTTTTTTTTTTGGTCAACATGCCTTTTCGTTACAATATTCACTAATGATTTTAAGATTGATGATGATGATGATGACAGCGATAGCTCTTCTGAGAAGGACACATTGACATAGAGGATAATTTCTACACTGGTGACAACGAACCTCATCTAGGTCTCGACGACGCTGACTTCTATATTAATGACGTTATTTAACATGCACCATTTAGCATCGGCTATTTTGTATTGATTGATATCGGCATGATTATGATAGAAGACAAACAGGAACAAGTACTTTGAAATTAATGGCCTTAACAATGATGATGGCTTTGGTATTGGTCCCTTTCTTGTTGGCTTTTTTTTATCACGACGACATCGGTGATTATCATTGTGATATCTTTGAATAAGATATGACTTTGCCATTGGTGACTTGTTCTTTCTTTGTTGTTGTTGTTGTTGTTGGGTTTTTTGTTGTTGTTTTTTGTTTGTTTGTTTTTTCTTTTCTTTAACATTCCCTCCTTCATGATGAATCCAAAATTATTATGGCAAAGTCCCAGCTCTGTAATATAATATTAAAATCGATCCGTACGATACCGGTATCGATACTAACAGTGTAATTACAATGGCCGAGATCCTGGGAAAGCAATTTAGTTAGTTTTTCAATTTATTTGGAGTGATGGATTTCAGTGATACGGGAGGTCTGATCAATCGATTGATAACGTTGCTGATTTTTCTTCCAACCAGGAAATAACTCGAGCACATTCTTTTATCCTGAAATATTATTTTATGCTGATTATATTATTTTCTTAACAGTATCGTGTAATAATGTGTCAAACTGCTTCTCACGCACGTAGGCAACAAGCCTTTGCTCAAAATGTTGAACTGAGAGTGACCTTGACCTATCCTCGAATGGAGGTAAGGACCAGGTAGGAAGTACAGTACTGCTAAGCTCTAGACTAAATGAGTTGGCCGGCCGGTTGAAGGGACTCCCAGTAAAATCAATCCGCGGTCTCAATTCCTGTGGCAAATAGTCCCCCCTTCCCACCCACCCCCACCCTTTTTGAACGATAAGGATTGATCGGCCTCTTCCGGTTTTTAATAGCATGCCAAATTTATGCTTTCTCACTAATATCCATTTGAGCTTGGTCTTTAGCAGTCGACCCGTCTTCTCTAAAAGCAATATCTTGTTAGAAATTGGTGGTACTGAATAGAATGTATTTTTGAACGATTTGTCCCCAAGTTGTGTAAAGCCTCGTTTGGAGGTGATTTGCTGTTTTGTAAGGATTCATTCATTCTCTAATGGGTTTAAAATTATTTCATGTACTTTGTTTGGTAGTGAAATCAATTGAGACTAATAGTTAATATATTTCTGTCTAAGATTGCAACAACAGCTGCTGGGGTAGATATTTCCAACAAACTTCCCAAAAGCAGGCGTATACCTGGTATCTTTGATATCACCACGTATTCTGTTTTAGTTATATTTTAAAAATAACCCCAGATTCTCTCTTTCAGTTGATGTTCTATTGACTAGTTCTTGTCGGACTTTTTGGCTGTATCATACTAGTAGTACCGCATCACAAGCCAATCCTATGTTTCTAATGTTAACTCCATTTTTTGCCATTTTAGTCTTCTCGATGTTTAAAGATGCTTTGTCTAAAAATATTAAATGAATTAAATGAAGCTAGCGACATTGCGCCCCCTTGCCTGACTCCTATTTTGAAAAGGGGATGTATTAAGTCTTTCGTGTCGATACTAATGTTTTGTAATAATGAGAATTTCATTTCGTTATGTTTTGCAGTCGAAAACTTTATAGCCAGTAAAGAAAAAGTTACAGATGTTGATTCTTTTCAACTGTCCTTTCCTTTATCATTGCCCAGGTGTATATTGTATGTCTATAGTGCATTTATTTTTTAAATCGCAATTGTTTTTCTACACTTCATTATGTGATATACAGATCCATGTTGCGCACTTTAACCCCTTTGATTTAGATAATTTGTACCTGGTATGTCACATTTCACGTCACTCTATCACACGTATATATTTGCTATGCCACATCTACATTCTTAGTTTAAGCTCTCCGATCCTCAATTTGAACCACATATGTTGGACAAATTTTTTAAGCTACCCAATCCTCTAACCAAAGTTATTGGAATAGTTTATAAACTACACGATCATCACCTATAACCAAAGATAATGGAATAGTTTAATAATAGTTGAACGATATCCAACTTTAACCAAAGATATTGATATAGTTTAAGCTACACGATATTTAACTTTATACTTTAACCAAAGATATTGGTATACCAAGACTGTCAAGTCGAGATATTGTCAAAATTCTTGTAGGAGCAATGTCCCATCTGGCCAACAACACTAAGCTTGACTTTATTTCAGCGCGACTTCAATAATGCGAAAGAAAATAGATGCTAATATCGTGTATTGCTAAGCAAGTTATACCGGAAGTGAATGTGGCTTGGATTGCATGCGGGGCTATTATTAGCGTCTATGCCCGTTTTGTTAGCTTGATCTACCTGCACATCACTAGAGACGTAATTGATATAATAAGACTGGTGAAGGGACGTGGCACTTATCATTGGACCAATAAAGTCGGAATCGACACGGATTTAAAATTCTATTAAAAATAGAACGTGATCAACTGATATACAACTGTACTTTTAGTCAACTCTTTCTTTTGATAAACCGGCGGATTGAATTTATAAGATTTTGATTATTTTATGCCCTAAATTAGAAGTTGTTGTTGTTGTTGTTGTTTTTTTTAAATAATTGTTGTTTTTATTTGTCCGCCATCAATACTAGGATTTAGTCACCTGAGACGCTTTGGACCTAGACCGACATAATATTATTATAATATTAAATAAGAAATTTTTCAAACACGCTCATCCCTGAATTAGCTGCCGTCGGTTCGTCTTCTCCCAGCAAGCATGATGTCCCTTCTACACCCGCAGCCAAGAGGGATAACTCCCATACATCATTGAACAGGTGGCCTTTACGACAAAAGAATGGCCGACTCCTTCTGCATTGACGCGTGTCACGACTTTGTGACTTTCTTCCATCAGCAACATCCAAGCCGGCTATATTCCGGCCGTAAACGACATTCCACGCTTGCACCCCACACGACTAGGAAGCCCATAAGACAAGACAAGACAAGACAAGACAAAGCAAGACGAGACAAGACAAGACCAGACGGTGAGTTGTTAACACTAAAGCCCCAGCAGGCCATAATTCAAGTAGCTAGCTAAATTAGTCGTGACCAATTATTCAGCGGACGAGTCTTTATTTTTGCTAAGTATATCGTGAATGTATGGCAGGCAGGGTTTTAATGGGATCCCGTGAACAATGGGAAGGGAAGACGATTTGGACTCGGGGGAAGTAAACTTGATAACCATGGCATATGGCATGACGGGCCTGGCGTTTGTCGCGCCAAATGACCTCATCAAAATTTCATCTCGACGTCGTTGGTGTAGGGCATAATAGCAGCTTGGGTCTAGGTCTATATATGCGAATTCCTTCACTCCAACCCAAGACCCAAGATGTGGCGGAGACATTGTTATGTAAAAAGTCAGAAAAATTGCTTTGTCATGACATGCTCCTACCCATGTGGTAGAATTATTGTATGAGCAGAATGACGACGAGCTGCTAGTGAGAATCTTCAGCGCCACCGTAGGTCTTATCATCAACGGCAAACAAAAGCAAGAACGACAACAACAACCAGTCAAAACAAGGCTATGAAACTCCCTTCCTGAAAGTGTTCGATTAACACAAAATCTAGACATATTCAAAACAAACAAACAAACAAACAGAATTCTCTTTCGACCAATAATTTGAATCAACGTCAGTCCAACCACTCTTGTCACAACTGTTGCTAATATCTTCAAGCTATGAAGCTGCGACAATGTGGATTGGATTGGATTGAATTGGATTGGATTGAACAGTAAGAAGAGCTTGACCACGTTAATTCTTTCGGCCGGTTGTCTTAATAAACGCTCATCAATGATTGTAGTCGAAGAGAATCATTCACAATTTTCGTAAAAGATTTTGATGAGTCACTCACTATATTGGCGGCCGGCGATTGCCAAGTGATTGCTTTGATTGGACAGGCGTGTGTGCAGCAGTTTCCACCCCTCCCTACTTACTCACCTTACCACCTTCTTCTTCACGCTTATCGCCTTCCTTCGGCCTGCCCACAGAAGTACCGACATGTTGGCTGGGTTTGGCTTGGAGGAGGGGTATAGCGATACCCTGAACTAGACTTGGGTAGACCCGGTAAATTCCTGATGGACTCGGGTAGAACCGGTCGATTCCGGATGGACTCGAGTAGATTGCGAGACGAGGTCGGTTCTGGTGGACTTGAATTCGCTGATTCTAGCTGATTGTTGGATGTCAGATCCTAAAAGCTGGAAGGATGATATAAGGGAAATATTGATAAATTTGTCGCTGTTAGAACTTTACTTCGAGTTACTCTCAGGTGCTAAAAAGAATTAGAGTAAGCTGAGGGGTAGGAGATAGTGGTTTGATACAGGCACAAATAACCAGGCTCTCTGTGATATTCAGATCAAAATGTGATGGTTAGTTAAGGACAGAGACGGCCGAAACATGTGATAGCTCTCCAAAGAATGCATGGTATACATATATAACCAGATATGTGTATGGAAAGATGTTTTCAGAGGACGAAGTATGAGTATGAGCAATGTTGGATATTTCACCGGCCAGCACTACTGTTTGTATTTGGCTTCGTGAAATGTTCTCGATTCATTTCAACATGCTCCCACGAATACCGAAGTGAAAGTCTGTTTTACTTCTCTGTGTCTTTCTTTGATATTGTGTGAGGGGTTGAATGCCATTGATGTGTATTGCTAAACATTTGTCTTGAGTGTGTTTTCCGCTTGAGTTGTCTGAAATATCACATGCGTCTCCACTTGCTTTGTGATTGTCATCAACTATCAGACAACGGTTTCATAAATCCCTGACTCTCGCACAGTGAAAGAAACAACACCAAAGAAAACCTTCCAAGTTGCCTATTTCTTCATCTTTGTCTTAGCGTAACTTCTTGAATAAACATCAATCGATCAATATTGAGAATGTGCAGAGACATTTTACTAAACTGATACAAGGAGTATTAGATTTATCATAGAGATAGGCTTCGTCATCTTAATTTACTCAGCCTAAAGTACGGGTGCAATCGTGGAGAACTTATCCAGTTATATTATGAAAGGCTTCATAGTGTTGATAATTTGAAATCCTCTGATTTTTTCACATATTATAGCGTAACGTTTACCAGGGGCGACACATTGAAAAAAATATGAATAGGTATGCAACAAATATCAGGAAAAATCGTTTTCTCAATCAACACTGAAGATTTGTAATGGCCTTATATTCAATTCAATTTAATTCAAAAACTTTATTCATCCCAAAAAAGGGAAATCAAAGTATACAGGCGTTTTTAAAGCCGATGGAAAAGATGTAGCACATTTACATTTACAAGTTTGTAATTTCAATTCAAAATATACAAAATCACTTAACTGTTTCAAGTCTTCAATTCATAAGGAGTTGGCTGATCTTAAATATCGATTTGATTAACTTATTATAAGTAGGTACGTATGGTGTGTGTATATATAGACTACACGTAGATATAAAATATAATGTATACTATAATGCATTACCTAAACCGATCATTTAATGGGTCTTGACCCTGTTAACCCATGAACTGAATATAATGATACGTCAGGCTTTGACCAGTCTCCTTGACCTCATCGATTTACACATGTCCACGGTAACTGGCATGGGTGTGGGTGGTAGCCTCGAGCCTGTAACAGTCCTTACTGGATTGATCGCTTTGCATGGTGTAGTGTCCATGTAATACTTCCGATTCAAGGTTGTTTGAATTATTTAAGTCGAGGTATTTGGCGAATTTTCTCAGAAATATCATCAGTAATCGGTATTCACTGGCCAGACAAAATAGTAGGCCTTTTGCGTCAATGTTGACGATCTTGTAGCAATGGAATTGCTACGCCTGGGCTAGTATTCTAAGAGAAGTGTG
>JBBPDF010565665.1:0-13982 GCA_037974715.1 Lomanotus vermiformis | reverse complement strand
TAAACATGATGATTCACAGATAAGAAAGGAAAAATCAGAAAATGAGGTACAATTACAATAGATTGTACAGAAAAGAAAACATTAACAACAAGGTTGACAAAAGAATCATTAGCATACTCACTTTAAACAGATCTTGTCTAACTTGTTCTCCTTCAACCACACAGATACTTCTTCTTTGCTCCAAGACCCCAAAGCGTTGATGGAACGGTTTGTTATCATTGTGCTTCCCCCACTAACACCAGACAGTGATGAAATTGTCGACACAGCATCTTCACTTTGAGACGAAGATGCAACCATTTGCTGTCCCAAATCATTCTCAGCTTGCTGCCCGTTTACTTCATTATTATGCATAGATGACGCTGGAATATCTTTGGGTCTTGGTGATTGAAGTGACATAGAATCCTCATCATCATCATCATATATTATTATTTCTTCATCATCATCACCATCATCATCACTAACAATGATGACTGGGTCATCACAAGTATTGGACAAAATATCTTTTGCTGGTGTGTTGGAAGTGTCATTTCCTTCAATTGTGACCTGCACCTTCCCTGGAGGGTTTCCCGATGATTCAGATCTGGTAACTACCCCAACACTATTTACATCAGTTTCAGTACCTAATCCATCAACAACATTGGTGGAGCCAGAGATATTAACTTCATCATCCTCTGATTTTATTTCCATTTCTGGTGAAACTTGCAATTCTTTAGGGTTGTTTTTGGTCAGCAATGATACACTATGTTCCCCTGCCAATTGGATATTTTTATCCAGCTCACTGGAGTTTTGTGAGTGTCCTAACCCCCTGTGAGGGTGGATCTGACTTTCTCTCACTTCCACTGAATGCCCCATGTTCATATCAGGTTCAAATTCAATGTGACACTTTTGTGGAACGTCTCTCAGATTATTTGCTAGCCTAACCTTCTGCTGAGATTCCTCCTCACAGTGAGAGTTTTGTGAAATTCCCTTTAGCTCAACTGCAAGACTTTGAGGTTGAACAGGTTCCAATTTGCGCTGAGAATTTTGCGAGCTTTCTGTGACTGTGACCTCATTTAAAGGGAGACATAGATTAGATCCCACTTCAGGACAAGGGTCTTTTGAGCTTTCTCTTACCTCAAATGCAGGCCTCAGGCTTTGATTAGATTCCAATTCCAAGCAAGAGTGTTCTGAGTTTTCTGGCGCTTCATGTGACGGACTCCGGATAACATTAGAGTCCAGTTTATGGCAGGAGTTTTGTGAGCCTTCTGACATTTCATTTGAAATGCTTTGGGTATCACAAGACTCCAATTTACACGGCAAAGCACTTTCACTGGAAGAAACAACAGCCACCAGTTTAGGTACTGATGAAACGTTTTCTGTTTGTTTCATCACTGATGACGTTGTCATTTCACATGCAGATGAGTATCCAATATTTGAATGAGCAGTTGTGATGCTTTTTATTTCTTCTTTCAGTTCTGACTTGACACCTTCATTACTGTCAGACAAAGCATCACCATTCTGGCTGGCAATTGCTACAGTGTAATGCCCACTCGTAGAACTTGACGTGGACGAAATGCTAGGAAATACATTAATGCTGTCTATTACATTTTCTTCATCTCTTGTGGAGCTTCCTACCTGCCAAGCATTCAGAACATCTACTGTTGATGGGCAAGACCTCTGTAAATCTACTCTACGATCAGTTCCTAAGGTGCATGGTGTTGAAATAAATTTTGGAGGGGGTATTACCACTGCCATGGAAAATGAATTGGTGCCATGACTGACAGTGCAGTGATTTGAATTCAATATATTCCCTTCACTTAACTTGAAGGTTTCTGCAATGGATCCATCTGCACAGGTAAGAGAAGGAGATGATTTGTGGACAGCTGTTCCTTGAATGCCTCTGAAAACAAGGGTAGATGCAACTGAGTTTGACAGATGTTCCATGGGTAATACAACTTCATATTCCTGAGTTGTTTCCTCATTGACACTAACGAGGGGCAAACTAGGCTCAGGTGCCTTCTCAGTTGTATCCACAAAAATGCTCCCTGAAGAATGATCCTCTCCAGAAAGGATTATGCCTGAATGCAGCATTTCATTCTCAGGTTTAGGCAAGTTTTCAGAAAGTTCTGTTTTAACTCGAATCAAATCACAGATTGAATCACTTTGCCCTAGAGTTACTTGAATGCCAAAGCTTGCCTCTTGTGGTTCAGGGGAAGGACACTGAGGTGGTGATGCTTCAGCAGTTTCTGAGGGGTAAGAAATAGTTGATGGCACACATACAGATGGTGATGTGATGCTTTCAAAATCCTGGCCCCCATTAGAGGTTAATCCTGGATGACAATCAGACTGGCATACCGTGGTGACAATTGCTGATGAATTATCAATGGGTGAAAATGAAGCAGATGAAGCCATGGAAGCAAGATCTTCTGTTTCAGATGCTTTAGTTTGAGAGCTAGAGGATGAAGGCAACGAATTCAAATTGGCAGACCGACAAGCCTTTTGTGAGGGATCAAAATCAATCACTGTCATTGTAGTCATGCCTGTGGATTTGGGAATGGCAGGGGAAGGGATTACAGAAAGTGATTTGGGTGACGAAGGTAAACAAGCTATGGATGAGGTTGTCAGGGGCAACACGTCTGTGTGTGTGACAATTGGCTGACTGGCCATCGATTTCAATGTTGTTTCTGGATGAGATATTCCACATACTGAAACTAATGACTCAATGGGTTTGGTGACGCTAACATCTGGTACAATGGCATCGACAGATGACGTGGGTAATTTGGGTGGGTGATGACTTTCACAATCACCTGCAACATCCTGCACGAGAGGCTTTGCAGTGTTACTCATCAGTGGATCTATCACCTTTGGTGCAGATATACAAGAAGTACGTGCTTGACATGAATACACATCAAAATTAAGTTGTGCAGACACTGGCATGCTTCCAAGAGTGTCTGAAGCCAAAGTATTAGTGGCCATGGAGGGAACAACTTGTACATCAATTGATGATGTTATCCCACTTGAAGAATCGGTGCTCACTTCGGTAATGGCGTTTGATGAAACTGCATGAGATTCCCCAGCTACCTGAGGGTCTTCCTGTAAAGGTGGTGACAAAGAGGGGCCGGGTGAAGCAGCAGGTGAAGCAACAGATGAAAATGTTTCAAATGTGGCACTGACTGTGTTAGTACTGGTAATATCTGTGGTAGGAGATAACAGATCAGAGGAACTCATTTTACAGGCGATTTGTGTCTCAGCTGTCTCATAACTGGTTCTTACAGGCCCTGTCGTTGAATTGGATGTGATTGATGATGGATCAACTTCAAAGGCCTCCCTCTTAAGGTTAATAAGAGTTTGAACAGGAGGTGTTACACTTTTTACACCACTTGAAAGTGAAGATGATGATGATGCGGAGGCTGTTGGAAATGGTGGCGGCAATGATTGAGATGATGATGGTGATGATAATGGAGGTAGTGATGATGATGATGATGATGATGCTAATGAAGATGCCATAGGTTTCAATGAGGATGAAATAATCCTGGACACTTTTTGCCATTGCTGTTTTCCAAAGGATTCATCTTTGCGTGCCTTGTAGGCTTCAAGGGCCCTTGCCAGATCAGAAATGACGGGTTTCTTATCTTTCAAAGATAAAGATGGCAGCTGTGGTGATGTAATCAAAGATGACGCCAATGGCAACGATGATGTAATCAAAGATGACGCCAATGGCAACGATGATGATGATGATGATATGACAGGCTCTGATGCAGTAGTAGTGCTGTTGAGACCAGCTTTCTCTACCATCACAGTGCTGGGATTGCTGTGGGAATATGGAGTATGCATGCTTTTATTATTACCACTTGACAAGTCTGAAACAGAAGCCATCGACATGGGAGGAGATGACAAATTCTGAGGCATGACAGATGTCACTGGGTTCCAAGAATCAGATGAGTCATTGTGAGTACTCATATTGAACAGAGAAGAACGTTGAGGCTTTCTGTCAGACATCTGATCTGAAGTCGACTGCGACACTGATGAAATTGACGATGATGAAAATGATGATGGTAAATATGATGACGATGTAGATGATGATGATGATGATGACGACGTTGCTGTTGATGATGATGACGATGATGCCAGGTTAGAAACAGGAGCGTGAAGCAATGGTACTCTTGGTTCCATTTTTACTGATCGTAATAGTGTTTTCCTGTCTGGCGCTGGAGCCACAGGAGATGCCTCTTCAACAGTCCCGGTACCTCTTTCATTTTTGCTTGCTTTTGAAGAAAGGTTAGTGTTTGAGCCTTGACCACTTATATTGTTTTCTATGGAAGAGCTTGATGAACTAGATCTACTTACAACAGCAGGGGGTTGAACAGGTAGCTGGGGGAAAGGTGGCCTTGGTGGACACACAGGTGAACCTTGACTTCTCATCATGCCAAAATTTGCATCTGGTTGCAAGTTAAACTGACGATATGCGACAGCTTCTTGCAATACATCAGGCCGAGGTTGTCGAGGTTGTGAACCACTGGGTTTCTGAATTCTTGGGTGCAGGGATATTTGGCCTGGATGAGCACTCTGTTGTTTCCTTAGACTTTCTCCTTTGTGACTTTCGGCACGTAACCTCATCATTTGTTCTTGGATATGCTGTGATACATAGTTCTCATGGTGTTGTAAATAAGATGGTGGGGTAAAAGTGGAAGACATAGTGTTAGCAGGCTGTGTGGCTGTATCCTGTGACATGACTTGTCTGACACTCATTATATTCTGCTGTTTCTCAGCAGATCTTGGATCATTACCAAAGGGATTGTTAATATTATTTGAACCTTTCAGTGGCCCATTAGAATGAGCAATTGCTGATGGAGTCACATGGGGATTATTATTATTACTTGGATGACCTGATGCTGCTTGATGTGATGGTCTTGTAAACCTTGGAGCTTCTTGAGAATTTTGCATTAATGGCTCCTGGGAAAGCGTTTTTTGTTTTGACACAGGTTGTCTAGGTTGAGGTTTGTAAGGCAGCGGCAGTGACTGCTGAGGTGGGACAGTTGCATCAAGAAAAGATGGCAACTGGACACCTGATACTGGCAGATGTAAAAATTCAGGACAATTTGAAGGTTGAACTTCATTATTCCTTGAGTCAACTGGCTGGTTTTTCTGTTGCCCAGATTTCTTTACTGGTAAGTTGCTGAAACTGTTCAACATGTCATCTATTTCCTTCAAGCTTTTTGTCTTTGAAGAAGATTCAAATTTTTGCTTTTTCTCCGACGGCTGATCAGATTTGCCAGATGCAAGTGGATGTAGAGCGGCTAAATCTGGTTGTGTTGAAGTGGCTACATTAGAAGATTCATTTGCGACATTCACCTCCAATTTTCTTTTGCCATGTGAATCGTTTTCACCTTTGGATGGAACTGGAGCAGAATCTATTTTGTTATGTTTATTTGAGGTTGAGAAAGACATAGGATCATTAGATTTACCTTGTTTTGACACATTATCAGTTACAGTCCTTCTTGGACCACCCGTATGTAAATTTTTATTATGAAGATCTGGAGAATTAACACTCCCTGAAAAGTTACCATTTGAAGATAAATCATGAGGAAAGACTTGCGCAGGTTTGGGCTGGTTGCGGGAGATTTCTTGTTTAGCATTGTTTCTCCTCTCAGAAATGTTTGCTGTTGAATGAGATGAACTAAAGGAAGCGTGACGTGGATCATTAAACCTGGGTGGGTTTTTAACCTGCTCCAGATTGACCATAACAGGGTGACTGGGTGGTTCTTGTGAAAAAGATGTAAAACGGGGCAACATGTTGCCAGTTTTTAAAAATTCTGTACATGCAACCATGTGGTTTACAGTCGGTCTGAAAGTCATATGGGTAGGTAACATGGGAGTGAGGCTGCAATCCAAAGGAGAACTCAGTGGAACCTCTGGTGGGCGTGGATGTGGATGCACAGCAGTAAATGCAGGATTTGTTGGAACAGCAAAGCGAGTAAACAATGGTGTGATATGAGATGTGATGTTTGGGGCATTCATCTGATGAGCAATATTTCCTGGGGCAGTAAGCAGGAAATTGGGAGGCATCATTTGATTCACAGTCACAACAGGAGAATAAAGGCCATGAGGAGGTAAGGTCACATGGGGAGGTGGGTTACAAGGAAATTCACTGACCAAAGGTTTTTGGTTGATAACCGATGGAGTCGTGACAGTGCTATGAATGGTTGTTGCATTATGGAAAATGGATGGTGCCAAATTTACACAAACAGAGAGAGGGTGTGGAATTTTGAAGACACCATTTGAATGACTCTCTTTAGAGAGAGATGGATGATTTGAAATGTTTTCCTTGGTCATGACCCTTTTTGTGATTGATTCTCTATTTTGATTTTCCGTGTTTTCAATTCTGCTTTTAGTTTTAACTTGAGTTTCTTTCTCAAGGACATTTGCTTCAAATATGGAAGATGAAACCTCTTCTCCCTTTGCCAATACTAAGTCAGTCACAGATTTATCAATATACTGCTTTATGGTTGATGGATTTTTAGAAGAGTCATTGACTTTTTCAATTTTAGGGCCATTTGAAGAATCTTCAGAACTTGGGTCTACACCACTGAAATCAATGGGGGATTGCACTTCCTCTGTGAAATCACACTCAGCTAGATCATCATAATCTTCCCACTCACTATAGTTGACTCTTTTTGTTTTGCGTCGAGCCCTCTTTTCAGTGCTGCTGTCAGCAAGAGCTTTCACTGATGACTTTTGATGAGTTGATGAAGCTACAGACCATATCTCTATTTCAGTACCTGACGATGCTTCGGGTGAAACAGATGCTGTTGCTTTGGAGGCCTTGACTAAGGTAGTTAAGATGGGCATATGTTGATGATCAGGCGATGAGGAAGATGACACTGAAGCGTCCAGATCATTAGAACATTGTTTCTGTGAACTCTGTTTGGGACCATGGTCACACTTTACAGAGTTATCATCAACATCATCATGGAGAAGAGAGAGTTCCTTCAAGACCCACTCTTCTTCTTTATCAAGATTAAGCTGCGATGGTGGTACATAATCTAAGGAGGCAATCTCACTTATCAAAGTCTCCAGATTTGTCATCTTATCTAAAGTATCAGCAGTCCACATATCATGCCCATTTTTCTGCTCTTCACTTGGCATTGTATTTAGTACAGAGAGGAGATTAGTCCTCTCCTTAACTGTTTTTTTTGTTTTTGTCAGCTTCATTTTTGATACTTTCCCAACATCCTTACATTTGGATGGTGATATTTTTTGCGGGCTTGAGATTATGACAACTCTGGACTCCTCTTCCCCGCCACCATTACCTTGACCGATCAACTTACTCAATGAAGCTCTCTCAAGCGAAGCCAGTCTCTTCCGTTCACGATAAACAGCATGCCGTTTAGCTGCTAATTCCCGTTTCTTCTGAAGCTGCTGCTCAAGTCGTTGTTGCCGCAGCAGACGAGCTTCATTAAATTTACGTTGCCTTTCTTCTAGCACGGCACTAGACAGTGGGGTGCTTTCTGGGTTGGCATATCGAGAAAGTGACTCTCTTCTTGGATAATGTTGAAATGATCTCCATGATGATTGAACATTTCGGTTTGCTCCAGGCAAATCTGAGGACGAAATAACAGAAGACAAGATTTCAAACATTAAACACATGAAAAGACAATAATTTTAATTTTCACTAAGGCTTTCCTTCAACATGCTTTCATTTCACTAAGAAACAAAGTTAAAAGACTTTCCAATTTGTTTTGAAATACTACAGTTCCTAAAAATAATTATGTGATTTTAAAATACAGAACAATAAGGTAGATTCAAGGGCCCTGACACTGTTAACATCACCCTAATTTTGTCTCAATTTGAAGGTTGACTATCTTTTTTCCTCCAAAAGTTGCAGCCAAACACAAATGTTACACATTCAACTATTTGGGCTATCAGCATCAAGGGCTATGTTCGTTGTCCAGAATTATTTCATTTCCATTTTGCACATAGACATTCAAAACTAGTCAAGGATACCACTTAAAGGGAAACCCTTTTAACACATTTTTATGAGCCAATCTGTCTGTACATGTTTAAGAAATGTAAAATTTGGAAAACAACACCAAACTAATACCTATTTGCCTCCTTTCCATATGTTCAAGATGATCACTTGAAACTTTTATACAGTGGATCTTGTGAGAAATCAATTTGCTTAAATCAGAAGCCAACATTTCTCCCCAATCCAAATTTCCCCCTTTTATAAATTCTATTTCTGATAAATCCAACTGCATTGTTACTATAGTCCACTTAACCAACAACCAATTACAGTCAACTGGCAGTACAACATTATTACATGAATTAGAATAATATAAGAAAGGCTTATGAGAAAGGAAACAATTGTTGGGAAAAGAGAGGAGAAACTTACACTCATATATATAATATTTGCTTTGTATAAAGATAGTCCTTCATGTTTGAGCTTTACTACTGTCTATCACTTGATAAATGAATGTAACAAATGTGCATTGATTGCCTTATGCACTGTGAGCAAAGTTATGTAGATTTAGCGGCTCTCTTCACCTTTCCAGCCTTAGGGCGACATGCAATAGCTTTTGATCTACCCATGTATTGAAGGCTGTAAATAGCAGAAATAATGTGACCAAGGTGCCATTTGTATAACTTATAAAACAGCTTTGCTCAATAAATCAAACCTGGAGATGCCTCAATCTAGCCCTGCAAGTATTATCTTCATATCAACAAGAATTTATCACTCTTGATCTCAGCCTACAGAAGGACAAAAGACTTTTTTTTCCTGACAGAACAGGTTTGGGGATTGAGTTTATTTCTTTTTGAGTTCTAACCTTTAAGTAATGCTTTGGTCCAATAGAGTAATGTGTCTTGTATTCCATAATATTTTAGCTTTTAAAAAATAGCCCATGGTAATCTACCTTATTGAAGGTTTTCAAGAAATCTAAGAGTACTTTTTTTCTAAATCTATGTTGGATGTTGTCAAGTATATCATTTGCTTCTAATTGAGCCATTATTTGATCGTATGACGTATTGTAGAAGTCAACAACATACAGATGTTACAGATACAGAGGTCTATAATTTTCTGGTTTATATCTATCTTTCTTTTTAAAAAGTGGAATAATATAATTGAGTGAAATCTGGAATAAGAGAACAAACATCGCAAATGATTCAAGTGCCTAGAGTTTCAATTTTAACTGGACCCATAGCTTTATGTTCATTTAAATTTAGCGGTAATTTGAGCACTCTATTTTAGTGATAGCGACTGGGGTTATATTGGGCTTTGAAAGGTACATATTTCATTTTTGGGATAGGATTTGAAAAAAAATCTCGACTAGTTTAAAAGGTCTGCTTTAGTTTTTGGGTCCTGAACAACTGTGTTACTATTTTTTAGGTCTGAAATTCTAAGCCCAAAGCTTTTCATTATTTGTCTCATTATTTATCATATTGTTTACATATTCAACATGAGCCGATCTGCATGTTTGTTGAGTTTTCCTTTTGATATCATTTTACATGTTTTTAAATCTTTCAAAATTGATTTTCATTGACAAAACTTTTTTTGTCTTTTTACATGCTAATCATTTAGGTAGTCTGTAGATGGAAATGACTTGAAGTTAGTTTTGATGGCGCATTATTTCTATTATTTTCATTTGGTTTTCTTTAATGTTATCCTACATCTCATTTATGTCACTATTTGTATAAAAAGATACCAGCGATTTCTTTAATGTTTTCAGTATCACTTTTATTCCAAAGTATGATTGTTCTAGGTTTTTCTTTTTTTCTGGATAAAGTTTTGTTGTAATTAAATAATGCATCATGATCACTTAAGCATAAATTTACATGTATATTGTGAATCTTCAATTTCCTGAATCTTTATAGGAAAACTTGTGACCCGTCTCCTGCAAATGGGATTTTTCTCCTGTCATCTGACAATGAATATAATGTAATAAATATATACCTCTACAAATTGACACATACTACTACAATATTTTATCCTATATCCTCTGAACATAGTTAATGTAAATGTCAATTTAAGTCAGCTATTTTGTACAATCCCAAGGCGTTGACCTAAAGCAACTTTCACTATCTGGCATTACAACAAATTTTCTTATAATTTGCTACATCAGAACTCCCTTCAAAGGAAGAAAAAAAGATCTCCCTCCTTCCCTCTCCCTCTTTTAATTCAATTACAAGTACAAAATGAAAACAACATACCAGTATAGTCAGAACGCCCACAAATGGGATTTTCAGCCAGAAATGCAAGAAGTTCCTTTGTGAATTCTATCTCCTGGATACCACAGTATTCATTTTGTGCTTCTCCATTTAAGTGGGTTGTCTGATCTGCAGCACTACAGATGACCTGTATGGTCACATGTTTATCAGATATGACTTTCTTCATCTTTTCATTCACCATTTTAATCCTCCATCAAATGAATGGGCCAGGAAAGAATGGTTTTGAACAATGAAATTGTCCATGATGTCTCTTAGCAGTCTGTTTTGCCAGCTGTTGAAGTTGAATCAGTTGTCAACTGCATTCAATGAAAAGGGGAAGGTGGAAGGAAATGGTTACATATTGAGTAATAAATTCAACTAAAAGTAGAAGTGTATGTAACTCTTATCTGGATTATAATACAATCACTTTTGTTCCTTCAGAGGTTGACACGATGAAATAAAATAAAATACTTCCAAAACACAAGGAAGACATGTCACAGCCATTCATCATTTTAATGACAATTTTATGAATATTTGTTGCTACCGTTTTTTCCTTTTTTTTTTTTTTTTTTTTATTAATATTTAAAGTCAGATATAAAATGAAAGCTCCATCAAAATTTCTTTCTTTTTAATACAGTAGTCTCTGCTTCTTACACTCTCCGTATAACACAGATCAGATAAAACTAAAGAAGCGGAAGAAATCCCAACAACCTAAAGTTAAAGTAGATCTCACCTAAATTTAAAATAGACCTAAGAATAGGTCAGCAAACTAAGAATAATTTTACAGTTGGTGTCAGATTTGAACTTCAAGGAAAATGTTCCCAACCTGAAGAAATATGGGAGGAGATGAAAAAAATCAATTAATGAAGCAATGACTGAAAATGTCCCCCTCTTTTCTTCCTCAAGTACCAGGTCTGATACAGACATCGCTGATCATGGCACCCCATTTACTTCTATCTTCAAACAATCTCAGAAAGATCATATTATTTGTATTACACTTAGTTTTATTAGTCGTCCAGTAATTTAAGCTCTGTAAATATGTTATTCTTTGTCAGCCTCAAGTCCTTTTCTCTTCAATTTTTCCACTAAGGGCTAGATGTTCAAGATCTTGGTGTCTATTTATATGGCCTAAAACCTTTAGCTGTTTTTTTCTGATTGTCTTCATTCATGATCTCTTTACTCCTGCGTCTTCTAGTACTGCTTTATTACTCTTCTTATCTTGCTATGAGATTCTTAACATTCTCCTTACAAACCACATTTCGGTTCTCCTAATCTTTTCCTCATGTTGATACATTTCAACATTCACAGCCATACAGCAGTATTGACCACACATATGCCTTTAAAACTCTATATTTTGTTTCCATTGAGATATTTCTATTTTTCAATAACTACTTAGGGGTGGCTTTATCACAGACGTTTTCTTAAAGCAACTTTTAAGAATACTGCATAACATCAATCACCTTTCTCGTGGAGTTTACGGAACAACTTGTCGCTTCCTTTGGACAAAGCTGGCGTTTGGCGTAAGATGGCGTCCACATCGGCTTTGCTCAGTTTGGACCTTCCGATACGAGCTGTGGGAATACAGAAGAAATAAAGGACAAAGTTATAAAAACAACCACCAAATGCAATCCATTAAACGCTTAGTATAATAATAATAATATAGCAATAGCATCATAGTTACCACAACAAGGCATTTCAATTTTTGTTTAAAAAAAAAAAAAAAAAAGAAAGAAAGAAAGAAGGAAAAGGAAGAGAAAAAGAATTAAATTACAATTCTTTTACAGGGCATATCGACCCAATCGTGCATTGCGCGCTTAACAGGAGGTTCCCCTATAGCCTTTCCTATCCAAAAACTTCAACTCCAAGAGGAGCATATTATTATCGGGTAGCAGCCTCTTTACAGGGCCATCATTCTAACACACTGACAAGATCTTCCTCTGCCTAGTCCGCTACTTATTTTACACTTGAGCGGGTTGACGGGACGGAAGATAATATTATTTTAATTAATATTATCAACAGAATGAACTTATAAGACACCAAGCCTAGAATATAGTACATGTATTAATATACTTTCTTTCCATGAGATAAATGACCAAGGCCAAAACAGCTCGTTTTAACTGTCAAACAATATAAATACGGTAGAACATAACAGACGGATTTCGTGCGATTTAGCAAATGGCTCTTCAAAGGAATTCCCTATCAGACTGCAAGGCTTCGCTTGGTGGAGGAATCACTTTTCTTCACACCTCTGATCCTTTCCTGGGGCCCAAAGCCGTGATCCCCCATTGCCCCGTTTGTTGACTTACATTATAATCCGAGTTTCCAGAGTCGCTAAACAACGTACGATTCCAATTTGTTAGCAATCTGTGTTGTGCTGCCCAAGGCCTGGCCACATTCCAGCCCGTCCGCGTCGCGTTCCCAGTAACCAAAAGAATATCGAGAATGCTGGACACTGAAAAGTATGGGATCAAACACTAAAACCTGGGAAGTCTTTGGCACACAGCTCTAGGCAAGAACCGTGACCCGTTTTGGCGTGACAGGTCAACTTCCGCCTTCTTTAAGACGTACTTCCATAGGTCGATATATCGACATGAGCTCGATTTAATCATCCCGACATATTGACAAATTGAAGTCAAAGAGTTAAATCGTACACATGCTCCTCCCGATATACCGACTTACGTAGTCAAAGACTTAACGCCATTTCAATGGTCATCCCCAAGGTGATCATCAATTCCAATACTATAATGAGAAAAGGTACCGCTGGAAAGGAATCAAATTTAAAACACGTGCGAGATTTTCTTCCCACACACCTCATAGCTCATAAAATGGATAAGACGCGGAATTCCTTCAGGCTAGATTTACCTCTTCTCGGGACACCCTTTTGCCATGCACGGTAATGTCATGCATCCTAAGTCTCAAAAGATGTTTAAAGCAGAAGCCGACATATTATCATATCCCTAGTTAACACCAAACTGCATCGGACGAGAAACAACGGTACATAAATCCTCATTATCATAATCATAATTAATAATGTGATCGCACTCACACTACGCAGCCTACCGGCATCCAGCAAGTCCATTTCTGTCACCAGTCCCTTTTTTTTTTTTTCAATAAGCAAGGCCTAACACTTCACCAACATGCGGCCGCGTCGCCAGCACCATGGGTGTGCCTCGGGCCGGAGGTCTAAAAATAGCACAGGCGCTAGGATTCTAGCAAACATTTCTAAGCATGCTTATTCATCAAAATGTTATATTTTTAGCTCAGATTTGAATTCATTCAGCGACCCTATCTTAAGTACAGGTGCGGTGTCTAAGATTTCAGCGTCTATTACAATTTGTTTTAAATCTAATCTTGCACACAGAATATTATTCCCTACGACTTCCCTATTTCAGTCGTGTTGTGAACAAGGGGTTACTTTTACTACATAGCATGCAGAGTCAGACCCCTCAGGAATGGCCCAAAGTCCATAATAAGCAACACGGGTCTCGGGGTCCCAGCCGCGCGGGGAGATGTTGCTATGCCCGCTTAGCTCAAAGGACAGTCTCGTAAGCGACAAGGAGGACCATTGGCGGATTTAAGGGCGATATTGGCAAACAGTTACACAGGCAATCACGGGGACGAGGCGGCGCTCCGAAAGTCTGAGATGAGGAACAGTGGGAATGGAATGCATGGGAAATCAGGACACAGACAGCATGGCTCTGGAATTTTCACCCAGAGAAAGAAAAGGAGAGAGAGAGAGAGAGAGAGAGAGAGAGAGAGAGAGAGAGAGAGAGAGAGAGAGAGAGAGAAAGAGAGAGAGA
>JBBPDF010564559.1:0-10212 GCA_037974715.1 Lomanotus vermiformis | reverse complement strand
TCTAGCGGATAGCCAAAGTGATTTTCATCCAGACAGAAATACCGCTGACGTCATATATAAACGGCTGGTGGCAAAGACAAAAATAGAGAAAATCAACTTTAAAACTACAGGAATAGACCTGTAAGCCGCATTTAACGCTGTCGACATTATCAAAAACTCCTGCTTGAGATATAAGAACCAATAATTCCAGAAGATGAAATGAAATTGATACAGTTCCTGTTGAGTAATACCCAATCAATATCAAAATCAATGGTGCTACCCAGAAACTGCCCTTTATAAGCAATGTTGGAACACCAAAAGGTGACAAGACTTGTGGAACATGCTCTATGCGAAGTAAGATCCATCATCCCAATATTGGAAGTAAAATATAAACAACACCTTCCAAGAGAAATCATATATGCAAACGCTGTCGATTTTGTCAGGCTAGAATACATCGACACCAAAGAAGTACAAGATATATTAGAGAAATACAAACTCACGGTACACTGAGTCAAAACGGCACTTACTTCACTGACAAGAGGGGAGACATCATGGAAAGAAGAAAAGAAAGTTGGATCTTTATTAGGCAAAGCAGAAGACTTAAAAAGAAGGAAATGACTCACAGTGCCAACTCTGAATAAACTAATGTCTGGATAAGGAAAGATAAAATCAAAACTACCACCAAACTTACAACTGTATAGATCCCATGTAAAAAAAAGTCTTTGACATATAACAGTGGAACGTGGGCACCAACAAAAATGGATGACAGAAAACTGGATGCTTACCACAGGACGCAGCTGAGAAAAGTCCTTGGAATACAGTACCCTATTAAAATAACTAACAGCTCTCTTTACAAAAAATGTAATGAGACACTGCTCTAATCTCAAACTCTAGAATATAGATGGTGCCTTTGCCGACACATGCGAAGAAGAAACGAAGATATACCAGCAAGAAAAGAAATGAAATATTACTTCAAAAATACAGTTGAGAAGTTTCCTAGAAGTCCTCTCACCACACTATCTATAGTGCTCAACAACTACCTCACAAAAGTGAATAACATTGCCACACCCCTCACACAGAAGTCAGGCAAAGATGTCAAACATCTCACAACTCTGGCAAAGAAGAAGAGAAGATTGAAACTACTGGTGAAGAACATATCAGAAGCAGCTAAGGCACCCCAGTCAGACGTCTAGGAAGTGAAAGGTATTAAGTCAAGTAAGACGTAATCTAGTCTAGATACTCCAGCTGCAGATCACGAGAGGTCAGGTTCAAATCCTAGTTATGACGAATGCAATGATGAGTTCTTGGGCTCTTTTTTGATAATTTTTGCCTCGAACAAGTATAAATGAGAATATGGCTATAGGCAGCAAAAGATCTTGTCACTATACCCATAGTCATTTTAACCAAAAAGGTTTTTAAATCAAGATGACGGCCATTTCCACAAAAGTAAAAATTTTAAAAATCATATTTGTTCATGGCAAATGGTATTATCTATGATGCCAAAGATTTTATTTATCAAATGTTGTATTAGGAATTCAAGTAAATGAAATAATGAATCTGATTTTCCTGGGCATTTTAGAATCATTGCACAATGAGTGGATTATTGATTTAGAGGCAACTGCTTGGACATGTTTCAGAGCAGCAAATTATATAGACCATCTATTTTTGGCCATCAATCTTTAAAGAGGAGGCCACCGTATTGAAAACTGAACCATTAAAGGTCTTGCTAAACGCTAATATAAAAAAAAAATTATAAACTTATTACCCGAAAAGAAATGTTTTAAATCAAAAATGAGATAGGTAACAACTTTGCATGCAGTAAAGTCACATCGCCACTCTTGACTGGCATTCCACACTTTGGGATAAAATGCTGTGAAATCAAACTGGAAAAAAAGGAGAGAAAAAGCAAATATTTTACAAGAAAAATTCATGGTGACAAAAATATAAAGAGGATTAACGTAAAATCTTATCTAAGTTGCATATTTTTTAGCAATACTTTCTGCCACATTTGCAGCTGTAATTAATGACTAACAATCATTACTACAACATCTAAAAAATGATGTACAACAAATCATCCATAAAAGCATATCCTGGCTCTCAAGTAATTTAGATAAAAGTCTTTTTTTATCCTATAGTGATTGAGAAGGACATATATTCTAACAGTGGATGAAAACATACTTGCTCAGACAGCAATAAAAGCCTACTTCAACAAACAGCAAAAATAAAACTATTACTACTACTACCACTACCACTTCCACTACCACTACCAATACCACTACTACTACCACTACTACTACCACTACTACTGCTACTACTACTACTACTACTACTACTACACTACTACTACTTTTCAACTGGCAGAGGAATAAGATATTGGAGTGACAATAGATGGCGATCTCAGTTTTGACAAACATTGCCAAGTGCTAATGCCAACACCTGTTGGTCCCAAGTGTATGGATTGTTTTCCACCATTAGCCTGCATCTGTCTGCCTCAACACTCTCCCAGATGGAAAACTAATAATAAAAAATCTACTTTCACATCAATTGTCTTATTGGTTTCTCTTGCATAGCAGCCATTTCCTTCTGGTGAAAGGAATAGAGTTAAATTTCGCTTAAAATTGATCTAAAACAGGCATGCATTTGCTGGTGACAGAAGTTTCTTTTGATATGGAAGAAAATGAAGACTCCAACATATTATTATGATGACAGTGGCGATTGCAATTATGTGTCAAATAGTGCATCAAAATGAAAGAGAAGATGTTTTGGGAGTGAAAGTGATCATGAGTATTCTACTTCAGACCAAAATTTAACTGGATCTAGACATTAGAAAATAGCTGAAAAGAAGTCCCAGAATACTACTGCAGTTTGATCTACAGACTTTAGAGATTCTTATAATAAGGATGGCAATGTGAAAGGCCCTTTCAGAGGAAAATTTCCCAAATATTCCTCCTGTCACTGGCAACCCTTGACTTATGTTCTCAGCATCTAAATCTGTTAAAACAGAAAATGGCTAGCTGATTCTCTGATAAAATGTTTCACAAATAAATTTTTTCACTAATTTCTTATTGTGTATCACGTTTTCTGTTGACCAGTATGTAGGCCATAACCTACCTCAAGTGTCTCACACTCTATCAGTGAGCGATATGACATGCTGGTTGTTGCGTCTATTAACATCAGTTGTCCTTTGACCTTCGTCATGTAGCCATTTTCATCATTGACATATGGAATGGTAATTTCTACATATGATCCTTTACCGGCATTCATGTGGATAGCTTGGGTTATCTTGATTTGATCAAAGAAAATGTGGAGGAAATGGAAAAAAAGAAGATTTAAGCTTTCATGAACAAAAAGTTTAGCTTTGTGTCACTACTTTTATAGCTAAAAAATCACAATGAATTAAGGTGATGCTTTTCTATATCAAATGAATGAATATAAATATGAATTTTATATCTAGAGAGATATTACTATATTTAGAAAGATATTATATTGCACAGGCAGAAAATATCTGAGGTGGCATGACAAAACCTGTCTGAGGCGCTGAAAAAAGTTTTGTGAGGGATCAAAATTTGAGTTTTGGGCAATATCCACTTTCAAAATTATTTCGATTCCTCAGTCTTTTCTGCACCTCATCAAAGAAATTTGCTGAAAATGACTTAGAAATATATTAAAAGATTATTCTGAAGTACTTAGTAAACCAATATTTTATTGAGGAACAAATTTGCTAAAAATAAAAATAAATTTATAATTAAAATATGATCAGCAATAATGATAATAATTAAAAATTAAGGAAATTAATAGGTAAGAAAAATCAATTACCTTAATAAAATTGAGTAATGTGTAAAGTCTACATGGCTAGGCATATAACCTAACATCAACCATGTGATCTGCTGATCGACTGGGTTTTACCCTGTTTGGGGTCAAGTTGATCTAGATCTTGATACTCATTGAAAAACATTCAAAATATTTTCTCTGTTGCCATGATCAACTAATTCCTCAAAAATAATAGGAGATTTATCATAATAAATGGATAGACAACCTATAATTTACATGCAAAAGGTAGTTTCCATGGGTGATCTTTGTGACGATCAATGAATTACTATTGAGATTTTACTCATTTTTTAGTCTGACTCAGGAGCTCATGTTATGGGGAGTCACATCACTTTCCTTGTCTGCCAATTCTTTCATTTTCATCTTCCATTTAGGGGTAATTTAAATTTTTTTAAATTATGAGGGTGGTGTAGTGATGCTCCGAACATAAACAAAAAGAAAATGTGGACCGATCAGCTGGGACTAAATTCAGATTATTTTCAAGTCATTTTTCTTACACAAAAAAATATAACAAAAATCACAATTCTTGGTCTAAATAAGTAAATTGAGGTATAAATTGATATTCCCTATGCCTTATTTGCAAAGATATGGAAAATGTACGAAGATATTGCTGTTTAAATTAGACCTACTCCTCATCGAACAAATTTGTTTGATTTTCCCATTGTCTGCCTAAAGAGTGTTAACATGTAAATACTAGTAGCCTAGTTACTTTTCGTCACATTGACAAGAATACTTAGTTGACTTTATTGGCTTTTGTGAAGAAGAAGAAATGGTTTCAGATGAAAGCAAATTTAAACTACATCTCTCGATGGGTGTAACGAGATTGAGCAAGATTAGAAATGAGCACATTAGAGAATGTGCCCACATTGGCAGGTTTGGAGACAGGGTGAGAGAATCTAGACTGGGGTGGTTTGATCATGTTCAGAGGAGAGTTGTAGAGTATATTGGTAAAAAAAATATTGAATATATCACTATCTGGTAAGAAGAAAAGGGGAAGAGTGAAAAGAAGATACATGGATGGAATAAAGGAAGATATAGTGACAGCTAGTGTAAGAGAGGAGGATGTGACGAACAGAACTGGTTAAAGTTGAAGGACCTGCTGTGCCAAAGAAGAGGAAGAAGTTGAGGGAAGCAAATGAGGCTGACAGGGAGACCTTGGGTCTGTTTGGTAGCCATAGACCATGAAAGTAGAGCGGTTATTTCTAACAGACTTTCCATGGTGGCAGTTTTTGTGGTGAGATCAAGATGGCAGCTTGCATAAGGATAATTGAGAACAATCAACATTATGCCATGACTTACTTGACTTTAAGGCCGTGAAGTGTTTAAGTTCACTATCTAGGACGCTTTGGCGCCTGGCTTTCCTTATTCTAGTTGTGAGGTCTTGCAACTTTTTTAGGTCTTGCAACTTTTTTCGGTCCTGTGTGAGTAAGATGATCTTATCTAGATCGTTGTTAGAATGGATTTGTGGGTGGTCCATATCCATAAATGCAAGATCTCAGATGAGCACAACTGGGAGCATTGTTTTCAGTCTTCCTCTGAATTTATTGCCACATTAGATGAAATATGTTCACATTGTTTTATTGGCAGGGACTTCTCTATCTCTTTGCAGGATATGTTCAGAGAAGTTCCATCGAGCTTCCAATAGTTGCAGTTAAAGAGGCTTTTCCTGGCAATAGATGTATAGTGATCTATTTGTGATTTTGATTGGGAATCCTATATTTATGATCTTTCTTAAATGCTTTTGGTGAAGAGCATTGATTTTCTCTTCCTCAGTTTGAGTGAGAACCCATGTGCTGCAGTTGTAAAGCTGTATGGATTTCACTAAAAACTTGTAGAATTATATTTTAGTTGTTTTGAGCATGTTTCCTCTAATCAAAATGTGATTTAGTTTATAAAGGCCAGCCAAGGAAAACTGTTTTCTTCTTTTTACATCTTCTTGATCGCCGATGATTGAGCCAACTTTATATTTTTCTAGTCTTCTTCGTTCTTTGAAACTGATGTGAATTCTGTCTTGTCTTTATTGACTTTAAGTTGGTACTTTTGGAGCTTTTCTAGGATTTTGTCGATGTTGGCGTAATCCTGTGCAATAAAATCCTCATCCTCCACGTATGCTATTTCATTTGATATTTTTTTTCGTATGAAGATTTTGGTTCAGGCAATGTAGTTTGTACTTCTTGGAGAGCATGTTCTAAATGGATGGTGAAAAGAACAGGACTTAAAATATCTCCCTGTGGAGTCCCGACATTGCTTATGAATGGATTTGATTTAAATGAGCCATTGATTCTGGTATTTATTATGCCATAAATGTTTAAAAATATTACATAAATACTAAAAATAATAAATAACATGAAGATTAGTAATTTAACCCTTCTTCTAGATCAGTTGTCACTGAACTATTTATTCATAATCAGCTGGTGGACTGGAGAATGCTGCCATGTTGTTTGTTAAACACCAGTCTCTTTATCCCACTCTGCTGCGCTCTATCAGACAGGTTGTCCGCTTTATTTCCATGCCCAGAGCAGGGTGCCCGCAAGTGGTCAACCACTAGCGAACACACCTCTTAATCAAATTTCAGTAAGTTGATTCATGCAGTCAGCTGATTCATGGATGATTCTAATATTGGATGATTTGTGATGATTCTAACTTTGTTTTACAAATTGGGGTCAAAGTAAAGATATACAGAAGAATAGCAGTAAACAATGACAGCATTTATAAAGATAACAAAGACAACAACAATGAAAACTTTGACAATAAAAATAACATCACAGTGGGCCTACTAGAATAAGAATCTAGATATCTTTATCTTTCTCTACCTGTTTTTGCTATCTGCTATGTAAATGTTTTTGATGAAAATAGTAGATCTAATTTACATCTAGATCTACCACCCTAGCTGCTTAGGCCTACCTGATGGTGAATATTTGTTGCGACACACATTGATAAGCTGTCATAAATCGTTAGCAGATCTAGTATTTAAACCTAAAAGTGCAGATATGTATGTTACATCTAGAATACAGATTTCAGCTTCAATCATATCCAGAAGTTACATTAGCTCTATGATCAATACGATATGCCCCATCCATGTTTACAGCATTAATAATTGTTGTATATCAGCTTGACAAGATCAGTTTCTTCAAAACAAAACAAAATCTACAATTTTCACTTTCTTTTCTTTTTCACAATTACACACCCACCGCATATTTGGTGAAGAGAATGTCAATGGTAGAGACTGCATTGATAGTCAACTTCACTTCCATTGTGCGATATTGTCTCTTTTCTCCTGGGTCTGCCTCTTTCGTAGGAATCAAAGGCTGATAATCAGCAGGATAGAAGAATTTCCAGATGAGTTCCCTTTAAATAAAGGAAACACTTGATTAAAATAAAAAATCCCGTCTAATGTGACATGTATGCAAATAAGTTATTTATTTATTAAGACAAGGATTGGGATGAAATTATAAGCAGTGGGAGCTGCATTCAAGTTGAGGCAATAAAATATAAATAATTCTATAAGTAATGAAATGACAATGATTCAAAAATAGATAAAAAAAAACTTAACAAAACATAATTTAAAAAAAAAAATATACTTTAAACAATCAAGTTGGATTGCAACTTTCTCATGATTGATTCTTGATACAAATACAGTAAGTCAAGCAACAAATGAATGAAGATAATTATGTTGTGTCATGTAACAAATGAATGAAGATAATTATATTGTGTGCAAACACATGAACAGAATAATATACTTGGAAAAGAAACATCTGCAAATGTTCTATTCACCTTAAAAATCAACACTGCTTTTTTTCTTCCACAAATGCTACAAATGAGTTTAATTCCACACCCACATTGTTAGATCAGTCACATAAAGTAAGCTGTAAGTGATTTTAGACAGAAGAGTGATGGGATGCCATAACATAGCAATATGACAAAGCTTATGGCAACACAGATATGTTTTCTGGTGGTTTTGGTCATGTTGCTACTTATAATAATGTTGACAGTTATTAACAAATATCTGACAGACACAGGATGTGGCATAACATAAGACAAGAATTATAAAGGAAAATTATACCTTTGCCTATCAACCCAAGGACCATAGTTGATGTCTGTGTTTTTCCCACATTTGATATCAACACCAACACATGGATAAGTCCGCTTTACCAGTACTTCTCCATCTGCCATTTGTATTTGTTCTGGCTCATGCTGGACAATTCCTAGGTAGAAGATTTTCATGATAAATTAATTTAGTGTAAAGCATGGTTCTTGTTACTTTACAGTAAAAATGGCAATTATGGTGACTAGGAATTAAATAATGGATTCATATTGAACTGTATGATACCCTGGCCACACTAATATAACAGTTGGACTTAAAAAAAAAAGAAGCACTGAGCATCAAATTTAATATATTATCTGATTTCCATAAAGATCAGCAGGGGTCTAGTATTTTCTGTAATGTTCTATAAATCTATATGAGAGATACAGTTTTCAATATTGACATCTCAGAACAGACAAACAAAAAAGGCCCAAAAATACTTCACATCCAATTCAAGGGGCTCTAAATGTTACTGAGATCTATAGAGGGATGAAATAATTATAAGAGAAGGTCTATTCAGTGAGAACAGGCATAGAAAAACAAGGAAAATCGTGTGCATGAATGATTTACAGATTACAAAAATACTTTTGACGACAAAAGCATCAAAATATCAGACAAAGAAAACGAATAAAGGCAAATAATCAGAAACTTATAAAGGCAACATAAAAATGTATCCCGATGGGTTGTATGATGAGAGAGGATTCAATTCAATTCAGTTCAAAAAGTTTATTCATCCTATAAGAGGGAAACTAACGTAGAAAATTGAAAAGCTAGATAAAAATATGGCTGTATTGTCCCCTGTTTAAAAGAATGTTCTTTTTTAAATGCATAAAAGTTTTTACACTTTAGGCTCTAGATCTATGGGAAAGGAAAATCTTTCAACACATTAAGCCGTGGATTAAATGGGGTTTTATTTCAACATTGAGAAATGGCTAAAAATTGACAAGAAATGTAAATGCAAAGGATGGGTGATACTAGGCTCTAGACCTATGGGAAAGAGAAATGAAAATCTTCCTGTAAATCGAGCTATGGGAAAATTGGTCATTTGATGATTATAGAATAAAAAGGAAAATGGATGTATATTTCAACTCTGTGAAAATGGTTGAAAGCTGCAAGGAAATTTACAGGTCTGCTGGTATATTTATTAAAAAATTTTTTGAAATAAGCAAAACTAATGTCTTACCAGGTTCATCCATATAGACATAAACATCAACATCATTTGACATGAAAACAACGAATCCATCTCCCATATATCGAGGAGGCCTGTCAAATAAAATATATCAGATAACCACAGAGATGTGCAAGAATGATTTATGTACATTGCTTGAAACAATAAGTAATAAATAATAATAATAATAATAATAATAATCATAATCATAATAATAATAATAATCATAATCATAATAATAATAATAAAAAACAAAAGTAGTATTAACAGATGTTTCTTGCCCATAAAGGCAATTTTATATTCAAATAAAATTTTCTCAGAGAATAAAACCGTTATCATTCATACATATTTTACTTTTTAAGTTTCATTAAGCTTTCCACATATATTTTGCATGTTACCTAAAAATCTTCCATACTCTTATAAATTCATACATACATTATACACATAATAATACATTAGAAACTGCATCTGCCATTTTGAATGCTCAAAGACTTGCTATAAAAAATAAAAAAGGATAACATGTATAGTCGGACTCAGCCTGAAAAAAAAAGTAAATTAACTTTATTGTTAATCTATCATCACTCAGAGATGTAATCACATTAATTGAAATAATCTGTTCACACTGAACACAAAAGCAATTCTGAATAAATAAAAATCAAAAGCAAATGGAATAGGAAAAACATTAATATTGATAAGATGACACTAATTGCATCTACACATACTCATCCTGCACGGGTCCATTATATTTTGGGCTTGGAACGAGCATGAGTCGCACATTTTCCATGTCACATTTAAGTACATGCATAAATAAATCAAATACAGTAGATGCAGGCTTGGTGGTATATACAGTATCTGCTTTTTCAAATTTTATCAGAAAGCTGTATGGCATTAGTTAGTTACCAAATATTACATGACCCTGAAAAGGTAACCAAAAAAAAAAAGAAAAAAAAAGAAAAAAAAAAAAAAGAAAAAGCCAGTGAGTCTAAGTATCAAGTGAAGTCTGATGATTAAGATAATTTGAGATTCAAATTTCCATGAAAAAAATCCTGCCTCAAATGTACCTACAATGAATTTGAGTATCATTGTTTGAAGCAGTTTTTACTGAAAGATCTTTCAAATAAAAAATCTAAAGTTATACAAAATAAATTACATA
>JBBPDF010563457.1:0-10213 GCA_037974715.1 Lomanotus vermiformis | reverse complement strand
ACACACTGAAAGCTATTTCCTAGAGTTCATCCCACCACAGATCTAAGGAGATGGCACAAGGCCCTACAAAGCTGTACTAAGTCCCACTGATGTGTACGTATAAGGTACGCTACTCTTGGTGATTTTTTTCTCCCCCTTAGAATAAAGGAGATTACAAACAATTTCCGCAGTTGCTAAATAGCTAAAAAAAAAACAAACAAGACCATTTCTTTCTGGAGGAGGTTCCCACAATGAAAGCACGGGGATTAAGGATGTGATGGCCACAGAATTCCATTCATCTAGTAAATATCAGTGCTAATTGATCTCACGTGCACGTGTATAGTACGATCCACAAACATTTAAATTAGGAGACTGGTTAAAAACGATGATAGCTAAAACAATATTTAGCTTAGACCAGTTATACTTGTATCCTGGTCCTGACATTCTTCAGAAAGGAATTAGAAACATTGACCTAGAAATGCTTCCCCTCCAAATATCTGAGTTTTGATTTTTTAAAGAAAAATAGGTGCCTTATACTTCAAACCTCAAGTCAACCTCTACAAATGCTAATTATCTTAGCTGCCGTCAGAAGCAGGATGCTTCAGTAGAGAACGCATCGTCCTTTACTGTGTATTGAGTCATTCAGAGCTTCCATTTGGCATTTCAGTTTCGAATCCAGAGTAAAACCTATGCGTTATCTTCCAGACATGCCCAAAAGAAAGACATGCACATGCAAAAAATAAAATTCTACCATCGTTATGTCTGAAAGGTTTAAGTTGATTGCACAAACCACAAGTTTTTGCTTTAGCAGAATTATAAAGAAGTGGATGCTGTGGTTATATCTTGCTGTCGGTCCTCCTTTAGCGCAAGCTGTGCATACGGGAAGATCTTCTGCACAACTTGTAAAATATTCTCTACTGATCTTTTAAAAAGTGCCATGAAAATTGGTGATAGTGCTTGTCCGGGTGAAGCCAAGATCCTGTTTGATGCCGGAACAACCTTCTTCCTACTGGTCATTCAAAACTGCAAAAAAAATAGTCTACCAAGTTGCGTTCTTTTGATTTGATAATAAATCTGCAGACTGTTAAGTCATCAAGCACTTCAAGACTATTTGAAATCATCTCTACATTAATATAAAAGGAGTACTACACACTTCTGCTCAGGAAGAAAACCACGGAAAAATGTAGCCTTTGATTTTAGATGTTGAATTTGTTGCAGGGACATCCTCCTCATCGCATGATTCTATTTGGATTTAAACCATATTATCTACGGAGAGACCAGGATTAGGACAAGAACAGCACAGAGTGCAGCATGAAGCCAATCAGGAGCTCCAGTTTGTATTCTTTGCATTCAACTTTATCCTTCTCTTGCTGGAAGGACCTGCTTTTTGACTCTCCTTCTCTTCACTAGGAGCATGTTCCCTCTTGCTCTGGTAACGCCCTTTGTCAGTGTTTTTAGTCTCGTCCTTTGTATCTTGGCATCTCTCTGTAATAGCTGAGGAGGAAAGGTTTTTAGAGCTACATTCAGTGTCAGACTTGAGAGAGGAAGTTTGCCGCAATTTCTCACCAGGCTCAGAAGACTCTTTGCCGGACAAAACGTTTTCTTTGGAAATGAGGTCACGTTCTTTTCATCTTCTTGGTTTCTCCTTCTCTCCACCGTCATCACAATGGTACTGGGCGAGGTATTCATCAGTCCCAGCAGATTTCGGAGGGTCCGCCACACTGCACAAAAGAAAATCACATTTCTCACTTCTGCGGAAGGACGTGAATATTAAGAGGAAAACCTTCCAAAGTCAAACAAAAACAAACAAAAACCTCCGGACTACAGGAACACTCGCAAAGATATGCCATTTAGAAACCTCTCCGGTGATTAGGACACCTTCTCCAGCTCCCAGAGAAAGTGCTTTCTCCCCTCTTGCTTCTGAAGCCATTGCACTAAAAAAGCAAACGCATCTCTCTCCCTCCACATGCTGCTCTGAGTAAGAGCCAGAATATTCAAAACCACCCTATTTGTTCTCCCCACACAGCTGAAAAAACACCAGTTGAAACAGAGTTTTCTACCTCTCTCCCAAGAATTTACATTCACATACCCTATGACTGAAAAAATACAAGGCGGGGCTGAGGAGGAACAGCCAGTGTTGGAAATGAAAAAAAGCAGCCCGTTTCTTCAGAGTCTTAAGCCTATGCTACTAGGAAAAAAACAAAACAAAACAAGAGGAGAGGAGAACAACAGCGGGAAATTTACCTATTCTCCACGTGTTCAATTGCAAAGCCTCCTCTGGAGGATCAACAGCTGTGAATTCAGCATGCTTAGGAGAAATCAGATCTACATCTGAACCACAACTGTTTCAGTAGTATCACTAACTCATGTTACTCTGAAGAAGCAGTCAGCACCGTTTCTATGTTAGGAAATAGCTGAACATAGCATGTTATTCACAGGAATTATTCAGGCAGCTTTCTTTAGGAAGGCTGGCTTTCACTACAACATTACTAGCCTGTAAGCCTCATGGCATCACCTTCCATCCTGACTGCTAAACCTCCTTGCTCCCTACTATCTTCTTTGCCAAGATACAGCTCTCCACATTTACTTTTCCTACTTGGATGGACTGAATTTAAGTTGTCCTCCCATTCTTGTTTAAAAATGATCATCCCCCCCCGTCAAAGATCAGTCGACAAGTTTGTTTTATATCAAACAGGAGCATATTGTCTCCCCCGAAAACACCATCTATGAGGGTGGAGGCCATTGCAGAATGAAGCCCTTTATCCGCAATGGCTTTAACAATCGCTTGTACATCCTTAGGGTTTATTGGCGAGTGAACCCTCTGCCCCCCGTCTGTCACCCAGACCGGGAACGCTAACATGGCCGATAGAGCCCAGACGGCGCACGCAATCTTCATTTTCCTCCAATCCGTGAGAGGAATTTCTCCCCCTCGCGGTGCAGCTTTCTTTCGGTTGGGGATGCTTTTGCTATCTGTCCCCATTTCCTCCTCCGAATTTGAATCGGTATCTGATCCGGAGTCGGAGCTCGGCTGACTGCTCACCTCCGAGTTCCGGTACCCTCCCGTCGAGTCCTGGCCCTGCCCCCCACCCCTGCGGGCGGGCCGCTCTCTCCCTCGTGGCTCTCCCCGCCGCCTTCTCAGCGAGGCGTTTGAGCCACTGGAGCGTTTTTTCGGATGGCCGTTCCGATCGGCTCTCTGCCCCTCTCTCGCGCTTCTACCTCCTCCCCGGTCGTCCCCGCAACCGTTTGCTTTCTCCCCTTTGCACGTGTTAGTCAAACCTAGCACTTCATCCCCGTTCCCGCAGGAGGCTTCTTCACCCGACTCTTCGTTTTCTAGTTCAGCACCGTTCTGGGGCGCACGTGGCCGTGGCCTCTCCCAGATTTCCCCAGGCTCTGGGTCCCCACCGGCACCCCTGGCTTCCTCAGCTGAGCCACCCCACAGCTTCCACAACTTGGATACGACCTTCACAAGGGTTTCCATCTTCCTTGTTGGTCCGGGAGCGTCCTCCCCGCCGGGCTGGTCCCGCCGCTCCGGCCGCCGTTCTCCCGAATCCCGGAGTTTTCCCGGGTTTCGGCACCACTTGTTGCCTTCAGGGGGCAGCGGCGACCAACCCCAGGCCGCTCGGTCCATCGGCTCACAGACACCAAGGTGGTGGGTGGCAAACGGCGTTTGTTGTCGAGTCCCATGGGGTTATCTACCCGAGGCCCATAGCGCCACTTCCGCTTGCTTACAGCACAGCCCACACGCTACTGCCCATCAAGGGAGGGGCTCCACCTTTCCGTGCAGCGCCACATCTTCCGGCCGCCAGCCCCTAACTACCCACACACCTAACTAGAGGACCAAGCAGCACCTTGAGAGACCCAAGCCTCATGGAGGTGCCTGCATATTCACGGGAGGTGTTTGTGTGGCCTGCGGAGATTCTCTGGTGCTCTGACATACTGCTTGTGTGCCCCAGGGATACGTTATCTAATGCCCAAGGGAGGAGCCTTGGGGCTTTTGGAAGGTGTAGGGATGACCTGGATTGATGCCTGTTTGCTCTGGGGAGATGCTGGGATGTCCAGAAAGACGCTTGGGTGACCAGGGAGATGCTTGGGTGCCAGATGGAAAATGCTGATGCGCCTTCAGATGATGCCTGGCAGGATCTTGTGCATCCCACAGAAGGTCTTGGGTGCCAAGGGAGGTGCTTCCCATCTGCAGTGAGAGGTTTGTGTGCCCCGGGTGGTGTTTTGGAACCCTGGGGAGATGCTTGGGTTCTCCACTCAGATATAGGCATGTGGTGGGAAGATTTCTGTGTGCTCCGGTGAGGTGCTTGGTTGTTCCAGGGAGGTGCTTCTGTGCTGCAGGGAGATGCTTGGGTGACAGGGGCAGAACTCTGTGTGATTAGGGGATAACTTTGTGTGCCCCAGGGAGGCTTTTCTTGTGCCCCAGGGGTATGCTTGTATGCCCTAGGGAGGTGCTTGTGTGCCCTGGGAATATCTTTGGGCTCTCCAGGAAGATGCTATATTCCTCTGGGGTCACTTGGGTGCCCCAGAAGATTCTTCAGTACTGCAGAGAGCAGTTTGTGTGCTCCAGGGAGGTGCTGGAGTGCAACTGGTTTGTTCTTGTGTGACTCTGGGAGATGCTTGGGGCTGTGGGGAAATTCTCGGTTACCCTCAGCAGCTCCATGGGTCCTCCAGGAAGGTGTTTGTATTCCCCAGGGTGATGCTGGTGCACCCAGGAAGGTGTTTGGCTGACCCAGGGCAATGGACGGTTTCTCCAGAGACGTGCTTCGCTGCTGCAGGGAGATTCCTGGGTGCTTTAAAGATATTCTTGGATGACCTATGCAGATGCTTTTTCAGTGCTCCAGAGAGATGTTAGAGTGCTGTGGGGAGGTGCATGGGTCCTCCTGGAAGATGGCTGTGTTCCCTGGGGAGAAGATTGGCACCTCAGGGAAATGCTTGTGTTCCCGTGGAAATGCCTTGGAACTCCAGGGAGATGCTTGGATGCCTTGGGGACATCCTTGAGTTGAAATCTTGAGAAGTGATGGAGTTCTCAGGGGACACCCTACGATTCCCTGGGGAGTTGCTTGGTTGTCCAAGCAGAAACCTCTTTTCTCCAGGCAAGTTCTTGAATGTCCCGGGGAGATGCTTGTGTGCCCCAGGGAGATGCCTCACTGCCCTCTGGAGATACTTGCTGGCACCACTGAGTGCTGGGCAGAGATGCTTGTTTCCACTGGTGTTGCGAAGCACGGACGAAAGCACAACAGACACCAGCAGAGTCAGATCATGCTTCTCCATTTTATTGCCCGAATAGCCCAACTTTTATAGTGAACTTTACAGGGGTGGACAGTGTTTCACACAAGATTATTGGTCAAAAGCACTCAGACAAACCGTTAAGAAAATAACACCACCTGCAAGAAAAGAACCCCCCTTTTGATTAGTAGTCAGGAAAACAACCCCCTTTGTGATTAACGGTCACGTAGACCTAGTCCTTGAGGCCAGCTGCTGATAACAATATTTTCTGAGTTCCTTAATTGGGTGATGTGGGAGTCATTGCCGTGGGAGCTTCTCACAGTTACTCTGGCAGCTTGGTTTGCTCAGCTACAGCAGGCCCTGAGATTTCTAAGGCCTACCCCTGGTTGCTTATGTCCACGTCCTGTATGCCAATTCCCAACACACTGGGAGTATAATGAAGTTCCTCAGAGAGCTGCTTCGATGGGAATGGGAATGGTTGGCTCCTGCAATGGCATGATTTTGTTCCTGCTGGGCATGTTTTTGTGTCCAAGAGAGGTGCTTGGTTATACCAAGGAGATGCCTGGCAAACAAAGCATTGCCCTGGTTCACACCAACATCTCCCTTAGGCAAACAAGCACATCCCAAGGGTACGCAGGCTTCTCCCTGGAGCACCCACGAATCTCCCCAGACAACTCAAGAATCTCCCCAGACCACCAACCTATCTTACAAGGAGGACCCAAACACCTATCAAAAGCGGAAGATATTTTCCAAGGAGCATTCAGGCACCTCCCTGGAGAAGCCAAGTACCTCCTTGGGAAAGCAAAAAATCTCCCCTGGGAATACAAGCATCTTCTCGGAGAACCCTCTATAGCATCCAAGTATCTCCCAGGAGCACTCAAGCACCTCCCTGGGGCTGAACAACATCAATGTCTGTAGCCAAGAATCTCCAAAGAGCATCTTCCTGGAGGAGACATCTCAGTGGAGCACCAATGCATCTCCCCAGGACACCCAGGAACCTGCCCGGGGCATTCAAGAACCTCCCTGGAGCACCCTACTGTCCACCAAGCCACCCTGGTGTCTCCTGGAGCATGCAAACATCTCTGTGCAGCACCCAGGCGTCTCTCCCAGGCATACTAACACCTCCTTGGGCATTTCCCTGGGGTACACAAGCACCTCCCTGGGATCACCCAAACATTTCCTCAGGGCACCCAAACACCTCCCTGGAACACCCAAGCCTCTCCTTTGAATTATCCAAACATCTTCCCAGGGAAGCCAAGCACCTCCCTGGAGATATTAATCAATGTCCATGTGGCACCCAAGCACCTCCCTGGTCACCCAAGCATCTTCCTGGACATCCCAGAATCTCCCTGGGGCAAACAGGCATCAATCCAGGTCACCCCTACACCTTCCTAAAGCTCCAAATCTCCTCCCTTGGGCATCAAAATATGTGTCCCTGGGGCACATAAGCAGAATCTTGGTGCACCAAAGATCTCCGCAGGAAACCCATGCACCTCTCTAGAATACAAATACCTCCATGAGGCACCCAAGCATCTCCCCAGGGGACCATAACATCCACCTGGAGGACCAACACTCTTCCCCACAGCACTCCAGCATCTCACTGCAGCACCAAAGCATCTCCCCTGGAACCCAAGCACCTCCTGAAGCACACAGACATCTCTCCAGGTCTGCTTAGTGTCAGGCTGAGTCACCAAGCTTCCCCCTGGAATGCGCAAGTCCTCCTTGGAGAAACCAAGCATGGCCTTGGGGCACAGAAGCACCTCCCTGGATCAGCCCCACAGAGCCTTGAAGTAGGCAAGAATCTCTCCGGGCACACCAGGGTATTCCCAGGGCATGCAAGCACCTCCCAGTGCTCTGTGGAGGTGCTGGAGTGCTCTGGGAGATGCCTGAGATCCCTGAAAATGCCTGGATAACTGGGGAAGATGCCTGTGGGATGCAGAAATCTGCGTGGGTGTTCCAGAGACATGCTTGAACGCTGTGGGGAGACGTTTTGGAGCTCCAAGGTGACACTTCTGTGCCCCAGGGAGACACGTGCTTTCTGCAGGAAGGTGCATGGCTGCTGTGTGGAGATGCTTGGGTCTTCCAAGGATGATCCTGGTGCCCATGGAGATGCTTGGGTGCCCCCAGGTGATACTGTGGTGCCCCTTATTTTGCTCAAGGAGAAAAGACGGGGATCCAGAATGATGCTTGGACTTGATTTATATCTCCGAGCCAGTGTTTGGATTCCCTAGCAAGATGTTTGAGTCATACATAGGATATGCTTGTGTGATCCAGGGAGGGACTCCAGAGAGGTCCTGGCATACTTCAGAGAGGTGCTTTTTGAACAATCGAGATGCTGCAAGAACTTGCCTGGGAGCTCTGGAGGGACGTCAGAGTACCTTGGGATGTGCTTGGGTTCCCTGGGGAGATGCTTCAGTAACGTTGCAGTGGGATGCCTGAGTGCTGTGGGGAGATGCATGGGTCCTCCAGGGAGATGCTTGGGTTCTTAGGGGTGATGGTTGGCTGCCTCAGGGAAATATCTGTGTTCCTGGGGAGATGCTTTGCAGGAGATCCCTACAGCACCCTGAGCACCCAAGGTTCAGGTTGAGGAACCCAGACATCTCGCTGGAGCACCCAAGGGCAACCCAAAGTTGCTCTTTTCAGGGCAACCAAGCATTCCAGAGCAGCAGCGATGTGCTGTGATGCCCTTGCATGATGCCTGACAGATAGAAGGTAAAGCTTAGGTGTCTTGGGAAGATGCTTGTCTACTCAAGTGCACTGCTTTGTGCCTTTGGGAAAACCTCAGTGATTCCAAGAGGTGCTTGTGCGCCCTGGGGAGATGCTTGGGTGCCATGGAGGGTGCTCCAGGATGATGCTTGTATTCCCAGGGGAGATGTTTGCTTTCCCTAGCAAGGTATGTGGCTTCTCCAGGGAGGTGCCTGAATGCTCCTTGGAAAAAAATCATGTGCTTTGGGGAGGTGCTTGGGTCCACCTAGTAAGACAGGTTGGTAGTCTGGGGAGATGCTTGGGTGCTCCACGGAGATGCCTGTCTGCTGCATGGAGAATCCTGGGTACCCTCGGGACGTGCTTGTGTGCCTAAGGGAGATGTTGGTGTGAACTAGGGCAATGCTTTGCTTCTCCAGGATGGATCTTGTTGCACCTAGTGGTGTCACCTCAAATGTCTTCTGGGAAACCCAGCACCTTTCTGAACCACCAAAGGATCTCCCAAGCATGAATCCAAAGAACCCAAGCATTCCTTTGGAGATCCAAAGCATGTCTCCAAGGTGTACTGCCTGGATCAGCCCTGCAGAACCTTGGAGGAGACAAGAGTTTCCCTGGGCACATCGGGCTCTTCAATAGGTTGCTCAGGAACCTCCCTGGAGCACCCTGGAATCTTCCTGGAGCAACCAAGGAGATCCTTCGAGACTCCAAGCATCTTCCTGAGTCACCCCGGCATCTCAGCTGCGTACCTATTGAGGACAATTTCCGGGAACACAGAGATCTTCTTGCATTACCCAGGCATCTCCTTGCTGTACCCAAGCACCTCCCTTGGACACACAAGCATGTTCATGGGGAACACAAGCATCTCACTGCAGTAGACCAGCATCACACTTAGCAGCAAGCATCTTGCTGGGGAAACCAAGCACCTCCCACAGGAACATAAGCATCCTCCTTGAGGAACCAAGCATCCTCTTGGACACAAAGCAAATTCCTTGGGACATCCAAAAATGTCCACTGGAAACACAAACTTTTTTCTTGAAAACGCTAGTACATGAACAAGACACACAAGCATCTACCTGGAGCACCCAAGCATATATCTGGAGCTCTAAAAAGTCTTCCTGGAATACACACAGCTATGTCCCTGAGGTACCAGTCTTCTCCCCAGGGAACCCAAGCATCTTCCGGGTGGATCCATGCACCTCTGCACAGCACTCAAGCATCTCACTGGAGCTCTGAAGAATTTCCAGTGTGAACCCATCACCTCCTGATGCACTAAGATATCTCCCAAAGGCATACAAGCATTATTCTGAAAAACCCAGACATCTGAATAGAGAACCAAACCATTTCCTTGGAAGAACGAAACACCTCCCTTGGGAACATTAGAATAAACCCATGGGTGCCCAGGCATCTGCATAGGTCACTCAAGTGTATGTTTCAAGCACCCAGGAATGTCCCTCGAGCAGTGAAGCACCTCTCCGGAGAAACCATACATCACCCAGGGTCAAACAGTCATCTCCCTGGGGAATCCAAGCACCTTCCTGGAGGACCCAAGATGTTCCTTGGGGCCCATAAGCATTTTCCCATGGCACACAAGCACCTCCTGGGGCACACAAGCACTTCCCTTGGCACCTCAATTATCTGCTTATGCATCACAGTTACATCCAGGGTCACCCAAGCATCTCACAGGGGCAACCAAGCAGCTCTCTAAGGCACTCAACAGCACAATTGGAGCACTCCAGCACCTGTCTGAAGCACACAAACTGCTCTCTGCAGTACCCAACTGCCTCCTGGGGCATCCAAGTGTCCCCCAGGGGAACTGAGCATCTTCCTGGAGAGCCAGCGCTCCCCAGGGCTCCAAAATGTCACCTGGCGAACACAAGTATCTCATTGACTAAGATTTTAGGCACCTCTCTTAGCATGCAACAGCTTCCATGGGCTGCAAAAACACCTGTCAGGGTCATTCAAGTATGTCCCTGTGGGCACCCAGGCATCTCCCCAGGGGACTCAATCACCAAATTGCAGGAACCAAGCATCTCCCCGAAGCCCACCAGCATCTCCCTGGAGCCAAGCATCACACAAAAAGCACCCAAACATCTCCCTGGAGCACCCAAAATCCTCCCTGGAGAAACAAAGCTTTACCCTTGTGGTGTAATTGCCTGAAGTAACTAGGAAAATAAAACTAACATTCACATTTTTAAGAAAAAGGTACCGCATTGAAGAGGCTTTCAGGGTAGGGCATAACTGCATTACCTGAGCGTTCCCTAGGCTCCCAACCTTAGATGCTATCGCGCTGGGGAAACTTGGT
>JBBPDF010562349.1:0-10214 GCA_037974715.1 Lomanotus vermiformis | reverse complement strand
CTTTACGATTACATTCACTGTATTGTTTAGTCTTTACGATTACATTCACTGTATTGTTTAGTCTTTACGATTACATTCACTGTATTGTTTAGTCTTTACGATTACATTGGAGACCTTTAAGAGATTTTAGTGTGTCGTCGATTGATCACACACTTACTGGCGTGTTGTATACCGCTGTTCGAATCGTCCTGTGTTGTATATTATAATACGCCGCGTCATATCGGTAAAGGACAACATGGCTGGCTGTGTCAACTTTCAAGTGTGTTACACAGGGGGAGACACGTTCGCGGCTGTGTCAAGCGTGTTGTTGGTTAGTGTGTTGGTATTAATTTATTGTGTGTAGTGTGTAGCGCCACCGTGAGCGCTTTTGGCCTTGAGGCATTGTTGGTGACGTTATTATGGGATGTGATCGTAGCGTTCTGAGTACGTACTTACTAGAATGTACGCTACGGATGTAACCCCATGGTGTTCTAACAAGATTATTAAAATGTGAGTATTGAGTAATTGGTGATCAAGAAGAATGCGTGTACTGTGTTTGTTGATATTTTGTGTGGAGTGTTATAATGGCTTTAAGGGGGAACTTTTAAACTTGCCAGGAGTGAGGGTCTGCTTCGGTATGGATGTGGGATTGTGTTTGTGTGAGTGTGTATGTGTGTGTTTGTGTGTGTGCGTGCGTGTATGTATGTGTGTATGTGTATATGTGTGTATGTATGTATATGTGGATGTTTGTATGTGTGTATGTTTGTATGTGTGTATATGTGTGTATATGTGTATGTGTGTATGTCATGTGTGTATGTTTGTATGTGTGTATGTGTATATGTATGTATGTATGTATTTATGTATGTATGTATTTATGTATTTATGTATGTATGTATGTATGTGTGTATGTATGTATGTATGTATGTATGTATGTATGTATGTATGTATGTATGTATGTATGTATGTATGTATGTATGTATTTATGTATGTATGTATGTATGTATGTGTGTATGTATGTATGTATGTATGTATTTATGTATGTATTTATGTATGTATGTATGTATGTATGTATGTATTTATGTATGTATGTATTTTGTACGTATGTATGTATGTATTATGTATGTATGTATGTATGTATGTATGTATGTTTATAATAATGTGTGTGTGTATAGTGAGAGGGGAATGTAATAGTGAAACATGTAGCCGGAGCCATTAACTCGTGTCTTTGTTTGCGTTTGATAGCCTCATACTTGCGCTTTGTTTGTGTTTGTGCTGGCGGGCTGAAATCGATGGCAAGGGCAGCGGCTGAGGAAAGAGTAAAATCATGTCATAGTAAACATAGTAAACTATTTGGCGTCGTTATATTTTGCCACAGGATGTTCAGTGTGTATATCTCTATATTATACTTTCTGTTGCCCTCTAAAGAGACACCTCTCTCGACAAAAGTTATGTTGTTGTTTGGATCTTTTTTCTTTTTACAATCTAATTAATTTCTAATATTATTAATAATAATAATATAATTAATATCTAATTTATGGTCATGCTTGCATTTAATATGAAATTAATTTGCCCACAAAGGATTTTGATAAAACGTGCCAGTCAATGAATATAGAATTATAAATTGATACGTTTTTTATGATGGTTTTTCATTCTATATTAATGATAATGATATTTTTTCAATTGCAATCTGTTGCTGTAATGCATCTGTTAAGTGTAATGTCTACTGTGTAAAATATAACAATACCAGTGTTGATACACATGCAATGCCATTGAGCTCTCTGGAGAGAAGACGCTAATTTGCGAATTCTTATTCCTTTTATTATTATTATTATTATTATTATTATTATTATTATTATTATTATTATTATTATTTTTATCATTATTATTATTATTATTTTTATTATCATCATTGCTGCTACTACTATTATCATTATTATTATTATTATTATTGTTATTATTATTATTATTATTATTACAGCTACTACTACTATTATTATTATTATTATTATTATTATTATTATTATAACTGCTACTACTACTACTATTATAATAATTATTATTATTATTATTATTATTATTAATAATAAAATATTAATATTAAAATCATTATCATCATCATCATTCTGTTATTATTATTATTATTATTATTATTATTATGATTATTATTACTATCATCATCATCCTTATCATCATCATCATCATCATCATCATTATTATCATTATCATCATCATCATTATTATTATTATCATCATCACGTCCCAGCAAGCCAACCCGATCTAGTGTTACATAAAGCTTTAAGCGCGCCATCCATCCACCGCACAGCAAGTGATAGAAGCCCTTGTCACATTTCCCTTCGTCGCCACGTGACCAGGACAAAGACCTATTATAGATGCCATGCTTGCATATTACTTATATATTGCACGCCGCAAATGAAAAGGCATATGAAATGATGTATCGAGTAGACAGTACTGTGTCATTACATTGCTGTCTATCACTTGATTTCCGTTCTTTGCCATGCTTATCTATAGACCATCTCCTTATCCATCCATCCAACCATCCATCCGGCCAGCCATCCATTTAATCAATTTATCAGTCAACCAATACATCCGTCAGCCCGTTATACCATTGCCTCCATCCATCCTTCTAGATAATATATAATAGTTATTTATAATGCCGCACATTTTCCTAAAAAAAAAAAACACCCATAAAAAACAACTAAAAACTCTAATAGCCTCACTATTACGTTTAAACACATACACACACACAAACACACACAGAAAACACACAGCAACATGCACATCGATGTAAATTATACCATCCTTACTCACATACTATTATTACATTCGTGCCAGTATAATAAACGCTATATACGCACACTAATACACGCGAACACACACACACGTTGTCAAATGGAAGTAAATTAAACACATCGCCATCCTTACACACTGTCGATCGCATTTGCGACAAAAGCGTCTTGCCTATAAATATGTGCGTCCAAGCAATCATGACACTTCCAGTAGGTCAAAATATTTTGGGTACCACGGACGGCCGGATGGAAAACTCAAGAAAGGGGGGGGGGGGGGGGAGATAAAAACAAAACCCCCAAAACTCAAACTTGGGCAACGTAACCGTTAACTTTGTAAACCAGTAGACAAGATATTTATAGATCAGGAAAAGAAGGTGAAAAAGGGAGATGTGTCATAAGAGTAGGAAAAGGCGGTAGGGCAGAAGCAGGGGGAAAAGAAATTGAATAATAATGTAATAATTTTAAATAAATTATATAAAAACCCGAAGAAGGTGGACCAAGGTGATGTGAAATGGGGTGGTTTGGAAGAGACAAGAAAAAAGGGGGAGGGGGGGGTAGAGGCATGGTCAGAGAGAAAGATGAAACTAAAAGGCTTGCTATAACTGCAGATATCAATATTTGGTTGCACGTAGAAGAAGAACGTACTTGCGATGGCCTTTCTGGTCACAGTGTGTGTGTGTATTTTCAGCGCGTGGTAACTAGTACAGAAAGCTTGACTACGTAGTACTAAGTAGAAAGGAAGAAAGGATAACAGAGGGAGGAGAAGCGCCCTATCAAAACAAGCAAGAAAATAATGACACCAAGAGAAATGATGATAATTATGACGGCCTATCCAATTAATGCTTACCTCTACACGTGTGTGGCCCACCCGAAAAGCCCCTAGTTCAGCATGACGTCAGTCAAGAGTGCACAGTGCACACACAGTGCGGCAAATGGCGCACGGACCCAATCAATCAACGCGATTGATCAATCAAAGTCACGGGCTGGCATAGCCCTGGTCCTCGCCACTACAATTAAACAGCACGCCAATCGTACCAACGCTCCGCTTCCTCCCGGACGCGAAACAGAGATAAAACTACGGAATAGACTAATAAATGATGGTAAAAAATATAATACAAATAGATAATATGATACAAAACTAAACAAAAAGATGCCTAAACAACAATTACTTTAATGGCCACAAAATATTGCTTTAATCAGCAACCGATAATATCCAGGGATCAATCGCTTCTATAAATAAATCATATTTTGATGGGGGGATGAGGCCTGTAACAATACCCGAATGGACAAAATGGCGGCCCAAATGAATGGGGATTCTAAACAAATATGCGAAAAGCAAGCGTTTTCCTTAACCACATTTAATTTGGGATAATTCTCAAAGAACAAAGAGCTATAAATAGGTTTACCATTCTTTTCAATTAAATTAATGGTTAAGCAGTACTTAGAGAGAAGTTAGTATGAAAATCAAATACGTGCAGTCTGACGAGATCTGGTACTCATATTTAATTAACATAATCTAGTATCGTTAGACCATCCAAAAAAAAAAAAATGTGTTCACATTATTATTTCCGAAGTACAATCATATCACGGAATAAACTTCTAATCAATGAAGTACATTCAGTACAGCAAATTAAATATACAGAAGAATTAAGCAGAAACTAGATAGTTACTTTACGGCGGGTTGACGAGAATACCCAGTTGACTGAGTACGTCAGCCGTTTTGAGGACAAATTAATCAAACATGACTAGCTTCTGTGGGGAATCCCTCAAAAGGAAAACGACGGATCTTTGGATGATAATTTATGTATTAGAGTATAACGTAAACAAAACAAATGCTTTTCTTAGTGTAAGCACAACTGAGCCTTTTGGTACTGACACAAAAGGGCGACTACTCCAGGCCAGAATGACACAAACAGAAATCTCGATTGTATTCGTCCTTGTCAGGCTGGTGTCAATTATTCATACTGCTTTGTACAAATTACGTCCCGACGAATTGACACAATAATCATAATATATTATAACAACAGCTGCTGCGCTATCATGCCTGCTTATGGTGAAGATGACGATATGGAATCTTGCGAGATCTGTGTGCACGCTGTACACTTTCTCATAAGAATGATGGCGATGGCGATGGCGATGGCGATGGCGATGGCGATGACGATGACGATGACGACGGCGACGACGACGATGATGATGGCATCGTTGTAAAATGAAAATCATAACATTATTATGAGGGTAAAAATAAACTAATACATATCTTAAAATAACAACAACAACAACAATAATAATAATAATAATAATAGTAATAATAATAATAATAATAATAATAATAATAATAATAATAATAACACATGTATATAATTTGTGTATAGCGCTTCATCCCGTGTGAACACAAGCTCGAAGCGCTTTGGACATAGTAATAAATCTTTACAGGCTTAAATAAATAATAAGAGGACAGGATATATATTAAAATAAAATGTGTGCATCACATTCGGTATAAAACATAGTACATGTACATAAAATAGTTTGGGTATACATACAACAAAACAACAAAATAATTGGAAGAATTAAAATTGCAGCAATAAATCATGCTTATCTAAAATGTACATGAGCTTTTTGATTTATACTGAAAAGGAACATTTTTAAAAGAGATGTAAAACTGTCAAACGAATCAACATGTCTGATGTCTCTTGGGAGGGAATTCAAAAAACAAAAAGGGGAGCCGAGAATGAAAAAGATTGTTCGCCAAATTTGCAAAAGACTTCGTTTGACAAGAATGTAATCGTCAGATTATGAACGGAGATTTCTTGTGCGAGCATACACGTTTAAAAATTCATTGACATAGCCAGGACTCTCAGAATGCATTGCTTATAGACAATAGAACATACTTTGGATTGCATGCGCTTTCCAACAGGCTGCCAATGAAGCTCCTTTAAAAGACGGGGTGCGCATGTAAATCTATTTTTTCTGAAAATTAATCTCGTTGCATTTTTTGAGATATCTGGAGGGCTCATACTTTTTTTTTTTTTTTTGTGATGCTGGTCAAGATTGAGTTACAATAGTCCAGTCTAATCAAATGAGAGCATTAACTAAGAGGGTCGAGATCTCTTTGGACATCAGTTGTCTTACTTTACATATTATTTTAAGTCAAAATATATTGTCCTTATGATGTTGTTAACTTGACTTTGAAAGGAGAGTTCAGAGTCAATGAAGACACCCAGACTCTACCACATTTGAAAAGGTTATTATACTATCGCCGAATGTTATGGAAGTACAATTGACATTTCTATGGACATTTGGTCTGGCAATAAGTATTGCTTCAGTTGTCCAGTCTATTCATATTCATCCATGATTATTTCAGCGAACCACTGTTGGAAACGATCAATAAGTATATTATGTAGATGTTCGACAATATTGGAATTGTAAATCTGGGTGTCATCTGTATAGAAATGAAAATTGAAGTTGAAACGGGAAGTGATATCTCCAAGGGGTTTCATGTACATGGCGAATGAAACGGGTCCTAGGACAGAACCGTATGGGACGCCAAATTTCAAGGGGTGATCAGCAGATTTGACAATTTTGATCACAAAACTCTGTTGACGATCGGTTAGGTATGATTTAAACCATTCCAAAACCAAGCCTTTAAAGCCGAATACATACTCTAAGTCTTCTCAACAAAATGTTGTGATCAATCGTGTCAAACGCTGCCGAAATATCTAAAAGACAAGGGACATTTATTTCTCTATAGGCCGACTGAAAGGGCTCAAATAGATTAAACATTTTTAAGTGATTTTTCAATTGGTGTAGGACTACCTTTTCAAGGATTTTCGAAATAATGGGGAGATTTGAAAGAGGTCTCTAGTTCTTAAAATCGTTGTAGTCAAGGGATGGTTTCTTTAAAAAGGGTCTTATTATAGCTGTATTGAGACACGAAGTCACAGTACCGGTCTGTAATGAATTATTGATAATAGATGTCAATGTGATGGTTGGAGGTAGTTCATCTAAGCAAGAAGTTAGAATGGAAATTGGTAGGGGATCTAGTTCACAGGACTTTTGGGGGGCTTTCAATACCGGTATTATGTTTTTTATGAAATTTTCGGAGACTAGTCGAAAGGATTCGAAATTTAATCTACTGAATGATTCAACATATTCATAATAACCAAACGAATTTAGATTTTTGCGAATATTGTCAACTTTTTCGGTAAAAAAAAAACAAACCAGCAAATTTTTCAGGCAATTCGAAGTCGGCGTAAGCTGATGGTAATGGTGAATTTAAAAAAATGTTCCTAATATCGCATCGCAGCTCGGACAAAGTTGCTTTACAGATTTTGAATTTCCAAACTTTTCAAGGTAATAATTTTGTTTAGAGACTTTAACATGTTTCCATTTGTTGAGGGCTTTTTTGAAAGAGTTCCAATGATTTTGTTCCACTCTGTTCTGACTTCCTTGCTTCCTTCTTTGCTTCCTTGACCTCTTGTGTGTACCACGGGGAGAAGCGTCTGTGGCGGATAATTCTTGCTTTAAGCGGTGCGTGGGCATCTAAGACATTTCTCACGCAGGTGTTCCAATTTTCGGCCGGAGTGTTATTGTTGTTTAGTCGATTTAGTTTCTTTTTAAGGTCTTGTTTCATCTTTATTTAATAGCATCATGCTATATGTCACAATGATCAAAGTCTAAGTCAGATCATTTAGTGGATTCGAGTAAATTGACAAATGTAATTTCTGCCTAAGTTGACTTGAGACTCATTTAAACTTTTCATGCATGGTTTGGAAATTATTACTTATTCAATGTCAGTCAGTCATTCTGTCAGTCAGTCAGTCAATCAGTCATTCTGTAAGTCAGTCATTCAGTCATTCTGTCAGTCAGTCAGTCGGTCCGTCAGTCAGTCAGTCAGTCAGTCAGTCAGTGAGTCAGTCAATCAGTCAGTCAATCAGTCAGTCATTCAGTCAGTCTGTCAGTCAGTCAGTCAGTCAGTCAGATTCCCTGCCTTTCATCGCTTTGTAGATCAGGACGTTCCATTTATCTCTACAAACAGACGCGTTAACTCTTTGACTGCTATAAGCCAATACACTAGGATGAGCATGATTTAACTCTTTAACTGCAATTTTCCCACGTTCATGCTCATCTCGATACATGGGCAAATTGTAGTCAAAGAAATAAAAGAGTTAAATCATGCTCGTGCCTAATATGGGCGTATGGCAGTCTAGTATTATAATAAGGCTCGTGAAGATATATCGTCGATTGGCACTGAAAGGGTAAAAGGTGGCCGTTCCTGTCTGTAGCCATTCTGGTCGATCCGTTCAGAGTCGTTCCCCTTGGCCGCCCTCAGGGGTCTTTCTTCTTTCTAAGTCTCTGCTGGCGACTTGCAAAATGTTTTATCTCACTGAGCCATTCAAGAATTGGTACAGTGGGGTGATCAAACGAAATGTACTTGTAGGAAATTATCTAAAACAAAAAGCACACAAATGGAATGAAGCTTTTTATAAGTGCATCAGCACTTCATCATCATCTCCTCAACCGTCATTATCACCACCACCACCACCATCACCACCACCACCACCACCACTACCACCACCACCATAGACTATTCCCTCATCATGCATTTCTCAGATGCCAAGATCCGATTACCGTACTTGGTTTGTCCATTCCTTTCTTTGTTAATCCTACCACCATTCCTCTTGTGCCCCCACCCTTCCCCAAAGTACCCATCCCTTTCCCCCTCCTTCATCTTTTTTATCTCCATCTCGACTTCACGAACTCAACCTTTCTTTTCGGGGGCTATTAAATTGCATAATAAGCTTGTCGCCAAAGTGATGAAAAAGACTTTGAATTGCAAGCAGTAATCTAAGTAAGCCAAATTAACAATTATATCGTAAAAGATAGTCTTTTACCGGATTAATGTGTGATATTATAGCGTGTTATGTAAAGCGTTATAAAAATCACCAGAAAGAAAACGAGGTAAATTTATAAGTAAATATTATTTCTACTGACATTCCAACCTGATGGAATTCTCTGATTTATCATTCTCTTCCCAGAATTTTCTTCTGGTGTTCTTTCTGTAGAAAATAGAGAACACATGGCGGGGCACCTCAAACGTCAAGCGTTGAATTTGTTTTGTTTTGTTTTGTTTTTTTTAAAGACTTTTTGCAAAAAATATATAACAATATCAGGGATTACTTCTTCCACAGTTTCGCGACCCATTTCTCAAGATGTTCACTCCCTCTTTTCCCCCTCGAGCTTACATTTCTGTTTGTCTGAGTTTTTCTGCTTGTCTTTCGTCTTTCTTTGGGTCTCTGTCTGTTTGTCTGTCTTTCGTTACATTGAAATTCCTTAGTCTGTTGTTCTGAAGGACTGACTCCCTGTCTGCCTGCCTGTCTGCCTGCCTGCCTGCCTGCCGCCTGTCTCCCCCACCTACTCAAACTGCTTTCATCCATCCTCTTTCCCCCATCCCCTCTGCCCCTTCCCTGTTCCGCTCACTCTATCTCTCTCACTTTTACTAACATTGTATTATTCTACGTCATTCAATCTTCCATGAATCTTGGAAGTCGATGAGGATGCTACGTAAAATCAACAATATATTATATTTCTTCATTTCTTTAGTTCGTTGTTTCTTTCTGTCTTTCTTTCTATTTTTCTTTCTTTCTTTTGTTTCTTTATATATTTCTTTTTTCTTTCTTTCGCTCTTTCTTTCTTTCTTTTCTTTCGTAACTTCCTTCCTTCTTTCTTTTTCTATTTCTTTGTTTTCTTTTTCTTTTTATAAAAAAAGGGCGGGTTTGGGGGGGGGGGGGTGGATGTGGGCGAAACATGGTTCTTTTGTTTCATTTTTTTGGTGGACCGAGGGTTAATGGAACGGTAAAGACAAAGAGAACACGTTGAAAGAAAGGAAAAATGAAAACAGCCGTAATGACTAATGCAAAGAAAAATCATCATCATCGTCATCATAATTACTACTGCTACCACCACCAAAAAGAAAAGTAAAAGAAAAAAAAAGAAGAAAAAACAAAAACTAAATAAAAAAAACAACAAGCAACCTAAATAAAACGAACAGACATTCGAATGAAAAAACAAAACAAACCTAAGACAAAGCAAAGCACAAAGAAAAAATAGGCAAAAACGAAAGGGAAACAAAGCTAAACCAAAAGCATAAAAAAACAAACAAAAAAAAACCCAACAACAATAAACCAACCCATCCCCCCCAAAAAAAACACGAAAAAAACAAAAAAAAACCAAAAAAAAAAACAAAACAAAAAAAAACCCACAAAACAAAAAAAAACAAAAAAAAAAACAAAAAACAACACAAACCCTACAGAAAAAAGTAAAACAAACCAACAGATAATTAATTCTCTTCCTCCGACAACTAACGTAACAACAATTAACTCCACGGGATTGGAGGGGGGGGGGGGGGGGGGGGGGGGGGGGGGGGGGGGG
>JBBPDF010561247.1:0-10224 GCA_037974715.1 Lomanotus vermiformis | reverse complement strand
CCTGTGTCCGGTTGTAAACAACAGTAAATGCCATTACAAGGGCACATTGCAGGACTAAGTAGCCTACTAAGTGTGTTTTTTGAATCTCATTAACAGTAACTAGTCAACAGGGGTTCCAAAAAGCGACAGCCTTATTCACTAAAACTATAATGCAAATGGCGTGTACGGGAAAACTAAATGTACTCTCTCTATATGTTATGTATACTATTGTGTGTGACTGAAATAAAGAGCTACTGATATAATAAAGATCTATTTGTATTGCACGGGCTTGTTCTTCATATCAGTGTTTTACTGTACATAATACATATATATGTAAATTTACATTTTTTGTCTCCCTTGTAAAAAGTGGTGAGATTGATTTACTGAGTAAGTAAAATTTCTCAATTTGTCACTTTCGTCACTTCTCCCTGTGTGAATTTTTGGCATATTAATATTAATAATAGAATAGACATATTATGATATATGGGCATTTTTTGTATCCTCGAGAAACAAATGTTAGATGGAAAAATGAAGAGACGAAACAGACGAAAAATATTTCATGGGTCATCGATTTGTTTGAAATAATATTAAAAGAATGAGATCCTTCTTGTACATAATCTTTATTAAGAATGATGATTATTGGTAATAGTTGCAATCGTTTGTGGTACATGTAGGTAGGTAAACCGTTTGTAACACTAGAAGTAACAAGTGCTGTAAACAGGGGTTGCTTGTGTTGACAAACAAACAGATCTGAAAAAGTGCAAACTAGTACAATAATGGACAGTATAAACATTCTAATTTCAATTCTCTACAGAAAACCAACTACCAGTAATCTACATTAAAAAACAAAACAAAACCATAAATAAAAAAAGAAAACAAAAGAAAAACAACAACCCAATCCCGACCCAGCCTTCCATCCATACTCTGCTTTATCTATCTATCAATCATCATTCCCATCTCCCCTCCCCCCGTTTCCATTTTCATTTTCAGCCAAATCTAACCACAATCAACCTACCTGGGAAAAAAAAAATCACAACAAATTAAAAACAAGTAAAACCAACTCGGATAAAATAGAATGCAAAACAGCAAATCAATCCAAACTTAAAACTAAACAAAACAAAACACCCTCCCTCTTCCACAAACACATGCAAAAATCCTACTAACAACAACAGAAGAAAAATAGCATTAAAACTACAATAACCCCAATCAAGTAATAATACTTTGTACTATAACTAATAATGACTATAATTATAATCTCTACCCACTTTCACATAAAAGCTTCCCCCTTCAAAAAGCAAACAAAGCAAATAACAACCCCTTCCCCCCAAAAAAAACAACCCCCCCAAAAAAAAAACAACAACAAAAAAACCCATAAAAACCAAAACACCTCCCCTCAAAAAACCCAATAAAAAACAAAACAAAAAAGACAAACAAAAAAACAAAAAAAACAAACAAACAAAAACAAAAACAAACAGCAAAGAAAAGAAACAACCATGAATAACTAAAATCAAAAGAACCTAAACACTAAACAGATTTGCAATGCAAGCCACTACTCCATTACTCCTGATCCTCTCACCCTTATTCTCGGATTGACCAATCTAAACATCAGTGGAGCAGTTATATTGTGGCATTGTAGATGATGAGTATGAAGATGAAAAGCTTAAGAATGATGATGACGATAATAGGAATAATAGTAATAATAATAGTAATAATAATAATAATAATAATAATAATAATAATAATAATAATAACAAATATGAAAATAATAGTAATAAGAATAATAACAATAATAATGGTAATAGTAGTAGTAGTAGTAGTGGTAAGTAGTAGTAACAGCCATAAAAATAATAGCAATTATAATAATAATAACTATAACAATAATAATGATAATAATAATAATAATAATAATAATATAATAAATAAATAATAATAATAGTAATAATTATCCTTAACAGAAAGTTTACTATGTCGCTTGGGATACTTGGTGGCATAAATAACTATAATAAAAATACTATTACTATTATAGGACCAACTTTTCCTGTTCCTAAAGTGTCACATACTTATGGAGAAGGCATAATACAATACACGCCTTCCTTGAATAGTGTTATGGCTGAAGATATTATTATTACTATGATCATCATTATTATGGAAAACAGAACTTGGGCAATTTTTTCTGATTCTTTTTAAAAATGTTTTTTGGTTGGGCTTTTTTGTTTTGTTTTTTTGCTTTGTTTCATTCTTTTAATTTGTTTTTTTGTTGGCTTTTTCTTTTTTTCTTTTTTTTTGCTAACGACCACAAGATAAAACTGAGCTTAATATTCTTTTTCAAGTCTTTCAGTCATGCATGGATGGTTACATGATAAGGCCAGCTCTATATGATGATGAACTATGAAAGTGGCAAGTGTATGATGTTGCTGTTAACTAACACTAACAATGACAGTGTTGTAAGTGAAAAAACCCCCCAAAAAACTATGCTCCTTCACATAATTTTAATGTCTGTCTGAATGTGCTCAGCTAAAGAAAAAACAAAACAAAAACCACCAACTCCCCAAAAAAACAAAAAAAACTAAACAAAACAAAACAACCCAACAAAACAAAAATGAAAAACAATACAAGGCAGTCCCCTGTCAGTTGGGAGTCATAATCCTAGTATGGACTAGGGGCGCTTACACACACCACTTGCTGTGTAGCTGAGCTTTGACTTTGAGCTGCACTTGGGTTTAATAAGGAAATACAATGTATAAAGACTGTGCGTATGACGAGCAATCCACTCAATGGCATTTTGAGCCGTGAGCTGTGGTTAATGGTTGATCATTTTTCCCAACTCGACTTACTTGTTTCTCACACCGTGTGTGTTTGTCACTGGCGACAACCATCTATGGCCCGATGATGATTGAGGATTATTTTATCTCAAATTGATGGTCATTCCAGGAATAGATTCAGTGTGGATGATGTCACTTTCTCTCTACCATGTCAGAAGCACTGATTAATAATAATCAGTTTGTTTCACTCTTACTCTTATTGATTGTAGGCTTGTCCTTCTACCCTATTATTTTCTGGCCAAAGTCTGTTTGTAAATTTCATTCAATTTCTGAGAATGTTTTCATCATCATCATCATCATCATCATCATCATCATCATCATCATCATCATCATCATCATCATCATCATCCTTTCATTCAATTCATCTTTATTTTGTAATTTCATCTTGTTTGAAAGTGAAAGCGAAATAATAATCAAAGTCGATGGAGAAACAGTGGCCCTCAGGCCTAATCCTATGCTTCGCCTTCCACACAATAATCTGTTCCTATCATGAGTATACATCAGTTGTTGAGAAAAAGTACAATCATTGGAAAGTAGCCGTTTCTTTTCTCAGAACGTTAGACTAAGATCAATTTTTTTTTTCTGTCCCTTTTTTCTTTTGTAGAATTGCCAAGAAAAATTCTCATCCAACAAAGCAACAGTTTTGTTCTATTTCTTTTTGTTTTTGGCTTTGTAGTGTTGAGTAACAAACAGAAAAAGAAGAAAAGGAAAGAAAATTAAATCGGTTTGGCCACCTAGAGAGAAATCCCAGCAAAGTTGGACATTTGAACATAAAATGCATAATGGGAGATGTGGAAAAAATCTGAAAAGAAATGGAATGATGGCATTGAAATAGACCCGGAGACAGATCTACCATGCCAAAATAAAGGATCATATTATCATCAATTAAAAAAAAAGAAGAAAGAAATCAATACATTCTGGAATAGTTTGGACCTTGACATACATGTGAGAGTGGAAAAAGTCACAGAATTGCTTAAAAACGCCACAATTAAGGCTTTCGAAAAGCAAAGGCAAAAAAGGAGGAGGAAAATATTGTTGTTTGATTATAGCAAAACTAAAATGGCCACGAAGGGTGATATACACTGCAAAGGTGTAATGAACTGGAAGGAGGCAACTACAGAAGGTCTATGAATATCATGGTGCTACTTTCCCGAAAGAAAACACCCTGTAAAATGAGTGGGAGGGAGAAAGGGAGCAGTCAGAGATAAAAAGTCTGAATGATGTGATAATATCTTGCCTTATACAATTATGTTGTAAGATATGTTGGTGAATGAAACTGACTTGTGTGTTGGGATTAATGGCTGATGTAGAACATTATGACATTATAAAAATATTTCTCTCTGTTTATTCATTTCCAATACTAAAATTGATTAAAGAAAGCCCCAATAAGAAAAAAGAAGCCAACCAAAAAAAAGAAAAGCCCAATAAACCCTACAGTTTCCCTTTTGTCTTTGAACATGTTTATGGAAAACAAAAATGGGTAAAACAGAGGAAGAAAGGATGAGCAAATTGGGGAGGGTACACCTAAAAATGATGACTTACTTTGATAGAATAAAATGATATGTATATTGCTGAGCTAAAATTGTTCAGGATATGTAGGAAGGCTCAAGTCTAATGTGAATAAAAAAAAAGCCACACACACACACAAAAACACAAAAACAACAACAACAAAGCAAAAACCAACAAAAAAGCAAAACAAAACAAAACAAAATACATTGTATCTGGGGGCATGATTTGCTTCTGATATTATGACATGATTGCAATATTAATTGTTCTTGTTTTTATGGCTATATGAAATTATATCATACAAATTATATGAGTCTAATATTGTACTTGTAATATATTTCATATACGTATATATTTATATAATTATATATCAAGGGTCAGATACGATAATATGTTATTAATTAACAGTACACAAACTGAAGAAAGTTAATGTAAATAACAGAACAAAACGTATCTGTTTTGACACTTATACTGATACATATATGTATAATAGTCTTATACAAATAAATATCAGAGCGAAAGGGAAACAATTGCAAAAAAGGAGGCAATATCATACACAAAATATATATGGATTTTGACATGGATTACATCAAGTTATTCATATATATATATACAAGACGTTTAATTACATTTGGTTGGGAGCATGACTGTAAACTAGGTGTTCAGACAACGACCACTACATAGTTATAATTCCAATGGTTGTAACACGTATGGTATGCGTTAAATAATTAATTGTCATTAAATAGCAATACAGTAAGGGGAGCTAACACAACCTCAGATATGACATGTTTGGTACATCATGTCACTAGTTTTATTAACATAAGTCAGAAGATCTATGAATCCATGTCAAATGGTTTATCATCAGGCGTAAAAAGCTTATGAACATGTGGCAACATATTTGTCAACATATGCAAATAGTTTTTTACTAACATATGTGAACAAATTAACACATGTGAACAAATTCAACAGATTCATACTAGCTGGATGCTCTCTCATAGTTATCAATTTTTTTGTATAAATCCCCCCTTTTTTTTTTTTTAAGAGAAAAATGAGAACTACCCAATGAAAGCATGTGATGATGAATACTCACACAGTGTAGTTAGGGTGAAAACCATGCCTGTCTCCTATCCAATTCATCTTTGCCAAAAGGTTGACTGCTTTCAAATCTGTTTGCGTTTATAGTTATTTCCATTCACTTCTTTTATATGAAATATATTCAAATAAATAAGAAAATATCCAAACCCCCAAAATATGTTCTTTATTCCTTTTTATTACATTGTGAATCATTGAATTCAGGATAGATGGAATATTTTCTAATTAAAAGGATCTTTTATATTACATGGAAAAAATATTTTATATGTAGCAGATTCAATTCATTATTATTTAGAGCTTCTAGCTTCATCTATTACTAACAAGAATAAAAATGCAAATATCCATTGAAATCTCTCTCAGACAAGTATTTAACAATTATCATTTTCATTCTTTATACAACACTTCCATCCCAAGGCAGAATGCCATATCTGATAAAATGAAATCTTTGTACTTAATTGTCTCACACTTGTCTTGCCAAAAGTTCCTTTTTGTGACAAAGGCAAATAGCACATTTAGCCAATAAAAGCAGTTGTCAAAATGGTGACCCCAACATCAATGAATGATTCAAATCACATTGTTGATGGCAATACCACATATTATTAATATTGATTTTTCCTAAGACATGCATGCAATGTACAGATACATCGGTCTGCCTTGGATAGGCAGAATAAATCTGATTATGATACCAGATTTGCAAACGATTAAAAACATGTTTTTGAGCGATCTGAAATATTTCTGGCAGCCACCATTCTCATTACAGGATTTCATCAACAATTCACATTATCAAAAGAAAAGAACAAGGCCATAGCACAATAGCAGATCCTTCCAAATGAGTCATGAAGGGTAATAATCCAAGATGGTAAATAGACGGTAATGATTAGAAAAATAATTTAATTTAAAATTCGAACTGATATGAAATTATTGATATCTTCTTAAAGAAAAAAAACAAAGCAAGTTCTATCGTATTATCAATTCTTTAGAATTCTTTAACAACTTTTAGAGTGTAAATGTCTTTTAAAATTTCTAGAAAAATATTTCACTTGTAGTTAAAATCAAGCTGATTACTTCCTTTTAATTTAAAAGGAATGACCCTGATGAAGAAAACATATCTTATGACATCATGGGACATTGAACATGGATCAGATCTGCTGGTATGACAGTGTTCATTGGCGATATTGGAAAGAAGTTACTAAGAAATGTTTCATAATATGTTCACATTCATTCATGCATTTTGGTACATAAAAGGAATGAAATGGGAATAGTTTGCTGAAAATTGATTTCAATTTCATAGAAAATAAAAGCATTCAGTTAAATAAAATTACAAACTGGAGGCTATTTGCAATTGCCAACTATTTACACACGCAAATTCAAGCGGCACATCTTAAAATGCATCTGTTGGATACCATCATTAAAAAAAAACAAAAAACCCACAAAAAACAACAGTAAAACAATTGCTTGAATAAATAAACAAACAAACAAAAATATCACACCAAAAGCAACTGTTACAATAATCTTTCCTGTCTACTCATAACCCTCCCCCCACCCCCCTCCCCTCAAAAGACAAAAAAACAAAAACAACAAAAAACAAAAAAACCCAATAAAAACCCCAAAACAAACTTAAAATACAAAATAAAAAATAAAAATACCCACACAAAGCAACAAAAATATATGAATACCATAAAGGCCCTCCCCTAAATACACACATACACACACTGATATAAATACTCGCGAAAACTTAAAAACAAAACAAAAAAACAAAAAAAACAACAACAAAACAACAAAAACAAAACGAAAACAACAAAATGAAACAAAACCAAATACCCAGTGAGAACAACCAATGGGCAAAATAAATTAATGAACAGACACACACTGTAATATTATTATTAGTGAAGTAAATTTATCATGAGCATCGGAAAAAGCAAGAAAAAAAAAAAAAAGATAAATCTAGGTAAGGTTTAAATATCGTCTTAAACACTCCTTGTCTGAATTGTGATTCAAAAATATAAAAGTAGATAAGTTTAATAGGCAGAAGCAGGAAAATAAAAAAATAAAAAAACGAGCCCTCCCCCCGCCCTGTGTATTCACACACACACACACACACCCACTCACACACACACACATACACACATTGAAAAGACAACGAAGGAAAGAAATATTTGGCAGACGAAATGAAAAATACCTCAACAAAAAATACATGAAAATGAAAAGATGGCGCCCAAACCAGGCAAGCAAACAAACGCATTCCAAAAGCTTTCATGAAATAAACAAGCACAGAATATATTTCTTCTACGATACTTGTGCAGCATTCATTAAGGGGAGCAGAAGGAGATAGAAGTACTATGTCCATTTTTGTCCTCCACCAGATGGAGTTCTATGCCATTGACTTCAACATTGTCAATGCAACCAACAAAGTTTTTCATGGTAGGTAGGCCCCAAGGTAGACTGTCACGACCTCCAACCCATAAGAGGCCATCTGTATCCAGCTGCCGTGTGCCGTCATCAGAGCTGGCCACCACAGGGACTTCTCCATCAACTTGGATAGTACCCTCTCTCTGCCTCCTTTACCATTGGCAAGAAAAGGGGAGACAATCAGTGTTTTAAAAATAGATAATAATAATACAAATAATGATAATAATAAAAATAATAATAGTAATAATAATAATAATAAAAATAATAATAATAATAATAATAATAATAATGATGATGATGATGATTATGAAAATCACAATAATAATAATAACAATAATAATAATAATAATAATAATATAAAAACTAATAATAATAATAATAATAATAATAATAATAATAATATTGATAATAATAACAACAATAATAATGCATTAATTTCTCTCTTTTGGTTTTTTATTTCATTGTTTTGCTTTCTTCAGGTTTAATAGGCTACACATATCGTCTGACAAATAATTTAAGACATTTTCAAAATGCACCAAACAAATTCAAGAGTATGATAATGATTAAATTGCATATAAATTATTCAAAAACAAAAAGAAACAGAGTCCCACATTTAAACCATGTGGTGTAAGACACTAATTCTAATATATAAATAACATAACACTTAATGTATTCGGAATGTGTTCTAAATTAAAGCCTAAAAAAAAATTAAATATCCGCTCTCAGCAAGACCTGAATTGATACAAAAATTGATACACTGACAACTAAAATATTCATCCTGCGGGAACAGCATATTATATAACAAATAGTTACTGTATAACAATGTGAATTTTGGGTCTAGAACTGCATCACAAGCAAAATTTTCAGAAAATGAAGATGACAACGATAAAATTAAAGACTTCTTCAAAACTTGAAAACTACCATGCGGACCCTATTCTTTTCATATTGCACACTCTCAGACCTCCTTTACAGTTGTCAGAAAATGGGGACAAAAAAGGGAAAAAGGATATTGCTTTTCTGATAAAAATACTCCACTTTCCTCATGGACTATTTACTTTCTTTCTAAGGATTATCGAATTCTTACATTTACTAATTAAAACCATTTTTTTTCTCTTTTGATGGAGCATAACCTATTGGTGTATTTGGAGTACTTTTGGTACCTGAGGCTTTTAATGATTCATATGAAATACTTAGAAGATAAAATGCTTATCTTTGAAATTTTCAGTTTTCCTGCAAAAATTATTAATTCAGACAACCAGTGGCCTTTGCATGATGCTTTTGACTCCACTTCCTGATGTGTTCAAATGGGGCGACTCACATTCATAACTATCCTCTTCCCCTTGACTTCTACAATACTAAAATTCCCAACTTTGGCTTACCTTGTCACTATAACTTCATGCCACTTGCCATCATTCACCTTGACATTCGACCTGATAAGGTGAAGGTTGCCTGGGCCTTGTTTGCCAAGGTTATAAGAAAATTCTGGATATCCATCACTGACAGCCAGACTCAGATAATCACTTGTCACAGTGTCACCGCCGACTTGGAGAAGGAGTATTCCATCGGCTTCTGACGTACGGAATTTAACCTTGAACTGGTTGCTCAGTTGTCCTTCTTGCCTGATGGATGAATGTATATAATTGGACATAACAAAATTGAAAAGGCAAGTTAATATAAAGACCATAAAAGACTAGAAGTAGTACATGTAGTAAGTGTACGACTAAATTTCCATGTCGGATATCTAGAGTCGATCTCTAAATATATCTTCATACATGAGGATCATGTGAAAGCATCCACCTGTATAAGCTGCAACAGAAAATGTTTTGTATTTGCTGGGTACCTGAGTAACTTGGCTCAGGGATTCCAGAACAAAGAGTTAAGACCTTCTATTGGAGTATAATCCCTACATCAAACAACATTTGTCTGTTCAATTCTGACTTCGATGAGGTCTTCTTCTTCTTTGCCTCTCTGCTCCCCATGGAGCACAGGCCATCAACAAAGGTTTTCCACTCCCTCCTGTCTGTCTTGGGCCATATTTTCCAGCTGGACCCATGTCTTCTTCTGTTTTCTCATCTCTGCCTCTGTCTCCCTGTTCCATGTCATACGGGGCCTACCTCTTGCTCTGCTATCTTGGGGATTCCAAGACAAACCTTTTCTGGTGATGTTTTCCCTTGGTTGCCTCAACGTATGGCCTATCCATCTCATCTTCGATGAGGTAAACACTATTTATTCCAATATCAAATTGGGTCGTTATATCTCCAACAAATGACCACTTAAAGATGACTCTCTTGAATTGGACTATAAGTATGGGAAAAACATTACATTGAAAACTTGCCCCTGTCATGTCATACTGGACTCCATAATTTAATAATTTGCTCAAAGATAAGATAATTTGGAGTAATACATGTACTGCTGG
>JBBPDF010559039.1:0-10224 GCA_037974715.1 Lomanotus vermiformis | reverse complement strand
AAGAAGAGATAAGAAAAACGATCAGCAATATGAAGAGAAATAAAGCACCAGGCGTAGACGAAATAACAAGCGACATTTTAAAAATAGTAGGAAAATATGTGCTCGAATATCTCACCAAAACATTAAATGAAATAATAATGACTAAAACTGATTGTTCAACCAAAACCAGATTGTTCGAAGGTAGCAAAAATAGCATCCTGTACAAAGAAGGATATCATAAAGATATAAAAAAACTGCAGACTCAATGCCTCCTTCTACACAAAAATAATATAAATTATTTTCTAAATTACTACAAAATAGGAAGGAAGACATTCTACATGAAAAACAGGCAAAAAAAACAAAACATGCAGGATTCAGAAAATGATTTTCACCGACTCCAGGCAATGAATCAGACAATTAATTGAAAAGACTAATGAATTTAACCTGTCTCTATGAAAATGTTTGATAGATTTTGAAAAGGCTCTTGAATCAATTGAGCATTTTGTCATTTTCCAGGCTCTGAGAAACATCAATATCCTACATTGAGACCTACATTACACTCCTACAAAACATATACGCAAATGCCACTGGAAGACTACATTTAGAAGGACAAACATCGTGTGAAATCAAAATGAAAAGAATGATGAGAAAAGGAGATCCTTTATTCCCCAAACTATTCAATGCTGCAGTTGAAGAAATATTCAAAAGAGACAAACTAAAGAATGGCATACTAGTAGAAGGATAATAAATGACTAACCTAAGATTTCCTGATGACGTTGCGCTGTTCACAGAAAACGCAAAACAAATGAAAGAACAACTGAATAGCATAAACGACTACAGCAAAAAAGTAGGTTTAAAAATACACAGAGGAAAAATCAAATACATGATCAACTCTAAAAGTGATGAAAACATGATGATAGAAAGTGATGGAACTGAGAATGTTAAACACTAGGCCAGACAACATATTTGAAATAAACAACAAAACAAGAAATAGTGGCAAGGATAAAAACCGGATGGAATTTATTCGGGATATTTAAATAAATACTACAGGACAGGCAAATACAAACGGCACTAAAGAAACGAATATTCGATCAATGCACATTACCAACACTAACACATGGATGTCAGACAATGCCCATCACCAAGAAAATAAAAAATGAGGACGACACAAAGGCCATGGAAAGAAAAATGAAAAGAAAAACTTTAAAAAAAGGGATAAGATACCATGCGAGACAATACGTTTGTCAATAAGACATAAAACAAAAAATATTGACATTGAAACATACGTATTTTAAAACAAATTTGTTCTTGGGCAACACATGTTGCAAGACGAGAGGACAACAGATGGAGTAAGAAGTGCACAGAATAGAAAGCAAGAAGAGGTACAAGAGCAAGAAGAAGACCACAGAGATGATGGAAAGATGGCGTTGTAAAGATAGAAAGCGAACAATGGATAAATAAAGCAAAAGACAGAGAATATTGGAGATCATAGTCGAAGGGCTACATTCAGCAATGGATTGATATAGTCTGAAAGCAAAGTAAAGTAAAGTAAAATAGCCGTGTTTAATTGGTAGCTTTACTTCATCACATCCAGTATTCCCGAAAGAAACGAGAGATTTGAAGACCGTGGCCATCTTACCATGACAATCGATCATCTCAACCACAAGATCGTGTCATTACAGACAAGTTAAATGTTACCCCATTAATTGGACTGGATGGCAGAGCATACTTTCCCTGAGTTCCACTGTATGTTGTCTATTGTAGAAAGAAGCGTGAGTACATTATTCCCTCCAGCCAACCGATGCCATTGTAGTAGCCATGGAGATATTTCTTGATGCCACAAGAGTAGTGGAATCAGTTCTCAAGGAGTGCCCTTTGAATCGATTGAGATCAATTTCAGACAGAGCCATTACTCTTCTTCTCCGTCTGCTCACTGTGCCCCTGGTAATAGGCTTGTGGAGTTTTTGATAACTCAACAGTAGCTAAAAAATTGGAAGAATTAACATTTACATTGATTGTAAAACCCAGACTGTCTAAGAGTCTCACAGATGTATGGATATTATCCGAACACTCCTCTTCGCTATTCACATGACAGAGTTGTCTTATTATCATTTGACTCCGGTGTAGTCTTCTCATTGTCTGTAACATGTTAGGCGCGTTGAGTTTATTGGTCGGCAAGCAATGGTATTCAGTGCGGTGTTTTGGCGTAAAATGGGCGATTCTGATCGAGTCGGGGTGTCCCTATGAAGCGGAATCGTCAAAGGCCATGTTGCTATATCTGCGGTTTCATTCCGAATGATTTTGTTAAAAAGAAAAAAAGGGGGGGGGGTATGAAATGATGCCGCTGTAAGCATCGCTTACTGGATGTAAGCATCGAAGATTAAACTCATTCTGTCATTGAACTTTCTTCCGACTTTGCTGATACCCTGGCTCTAATAGATCTAACGACAAAGATTGTGTTTGACACACCACCACCAAGCAAAAGGACTACAAATATTCTAAGAACTAATTCTGATATATTCTAGTATCATTAGAGCTGATTCGGTTTACAGAAGATTTTCTTTTCTCATTTCTATGTAACGTTAATGGAGATTGATCCTTCGAATGGATTCACCGGTAGAGTTTTTTATCCTTCATATCATATCGCCGTTATGGCAGTTTCATTAAGACTATGGTTTAACCTGCAGTATGGTTTTCACCCGTAAAAGGGGTTCACTCTAATTGGGGTTTCACCATGGTGTGGTTTCACTCATAATGGGGATTCATTCACACTGAGAATGATATCACCTTTGGTGTGACATTATGAGTTGTGTAGATTTCCCATAAGCGTGGCCTCATTCTCATTTTGGATGCCCCACAGTTTGGTTTCACCCATGTGTCTCCCTGGGTGTGGTTTCCTCCATAATGTGGTTTCACTCATAGGCGGATTCCACTCATACTCTCTTTTCTCCCACAGCATTGTTTTACTGTTGATGTGATTTCGCTTATAGCATCGTTTCACCTACAATATTGTTGCACCGTTATTTCACATGGTTTTATTCTTTAAGTGGTTTCACCCAAAGTGTGATTTCAATCATTGGGTGCTTACACTCATAGAGTGATGTCCTCCATAAGTTGATTTCTTCATTAGTGTTATTTTCCACATAGAGTGATTTCACCCATCCTATGATTTCATGCCTTTGTGGGTGGTTTCACGCGTATAGTGACTTCACCCATAGTGTGATTTCATCCTTAGTGTGGCTTTATTCATAAAGGGATTTCACTCATAATGTGATCTCTTCCATTGTGTGGAATATAGTGGGATTTCACTAACGGTTTGATTTCATTCTTAGTGTGGTTTTACCCATAAATGATTTAATTCTATGACTTCATCCTTCGTGCGGTTTTACCCATAGAATTATTTCACCCAAACTGTGATTTCATCCTAAGTATGGCTTCACCTCGGCAGAGGTTTTATTTTTATGAGACATCATGTGATTAGATTTCTATATTTACATTTAGGTCTATTGAGAATGAGTCAATCTTTGTTTACATCTAGATCTGGATCAGTTGATTGTTATTCGATCTTTGTTTACATCTAGATCTGGATCAGTTGATTGTTATTCGATCTTTGGTTACATCTAGATCTTGGACTGTTGATTATGATTCGATCTTCTCTACATCTAGATCTGTGTCTGTTGATTATGATTCGATCTATTTAGCACAGCATCTATTCGATCGATTTAAAATATTACGAAACACATAATTTGGCTTGTGAAAATTTTTAATGAAGGAATACATCAAAATCGCAAATATATCATTAGAAATGAAAGCTATAGCGTGTACAGCTTGAGAGTTTAGCATAGCATTCCGAAAGTTAGTTACAGCAGGTTTTTAAAGTTGGTCCGACAAAGGTTTATGGTGGAGGTGACTAGTGATAGTTTGTTAAAGGTGGGCCAACAAAAGGGCGTGTGTGGAGGTGACTAGCAACAGTTTGCTATAGGTGGGCCAACAAAAGGCATGGGTGGAGGTAACTAGGGATACTTTGTTATAGGTGGGCCAACGAAAGGGCGTGTGTGGAAGTGACTAGCAACAGTTTGCTAAAGGTGGGCCAACAAAGGGCATGAGTGAAGGTGAGTAGGGACAGATTTTTAAAGGTGGGCCAACAAAGGACATGGGTATAAGTGAGTAGAGACATTCTGTTAAGGGTGGGTCGACAAACGGCTTGGATAGATTTGTCAAGGAATAGAGGTAGGGAGACACATTTTAATGGTGGAGTTGAATAGGGGAGTCGGCCAACGAAGATTATTGGTTGAGTTGATTAAAGACAGCTTGTTAAAGGTGAGGCGACAAGTCGCTTGGGTTGGGTTGAGTTTGACAGTTTGTTAAAGCAGACTGACAAATTGCTTCGGTGGAGGAGACTAGCGATAAAATGTTTTATATGATACAACGGATTACCTTAATCAAAACACTAAAAAGAAGGAAAAAAAAGAGGTCACCCTACTTACTTATCGTATAGGTTGAGATATATATTGTTTTGTTATTATTTATTTCATATTTGTTTCAATCGTCATCTTTCACCACAAACCGTTGAACATTTTAATTCTATCCAAGAACATGAGCGGAATGGCGAAATGCATATCACCCGCAAATTCTTAGAAGTAAAGTTGGAGACAGAGTGTATGTGTGTATGTGTGTGTGTATGTATTTTGTCTGTGTATATGTGTAACTACGCACAAATTATTAACATCAAGACGGATGTTTGGATCCCCATTATAGATTCAAACTGTTATGTCAGTATGTTTAACCACAGAAAGTAGTAATAACAGTTACAGGGGTTACAGTAAAACATTCTAAAACGCCTATCTTCACCATGTGGTGAGAGACGATTTTCAATTAGTTCAAATATGACGTTTTATAAAGCGAGAGAGATATTCAAAATAAAGTCACAGCAAACATTATAGACAATATAAACTTATAAACCATTGAAGGATTCAATAAATATGTGCTTTTAACCATATAAACATCATCGAGTAATCATCAAAAAAGCCACATTTATATTCGCTTATTGTAGCTTCGTATTTTTCACTACTGAAAGTAGCGATAACAATTAAAGTAGCAATAAAATATTTTTAAACACCACTTTCCGTCGAGTTGTCAAAATCATTAAGAGTCATCTGAGCTTGTCAGCTATTTTCGAATGGAATGCCAAGACAAAAGCCAATAGGGAATTGAGAAAGATAACATCCGACCAGATTTGTGGTTACTTTGTTGATTTCAACTTTCTTACGTGAAAATCAACGAAAAAGAACTTTTCGTCAGGAATCTCAGACATAGCTAGTGTAGCAATGCTCTTTACATGTGATGAGATTGGTGTACTCAAATCGTCAAATCGCCCAAAGACATTGCATTTCAAATATAGAACAAATAGCTGCAGAATATTTAAAAGAAATATATTGAATATAAAAATATTAATCGTTTCACGTTGTTGTGGTGTTTGGAGAAGAAACCATGACTAGGCTAAAGGAAATATTTAAACTACGCCTATAAGCAAGCACATATTAATGATTATAATTGAAATTGATACAATAGATATAGATATTAGAGGGCAACTTTGTTAACGCGAGCTCGTTCTAAATATATTCAGGATGCCATGAAATCCAGAGAAAGAACACTAACTACTAACATCACTGTCAACACCATTGAATCATGACCGTAAACACCAAAATACAGAACATATAAAGAAAAATCTGAGCAAGTCAATCACAAGGAGGAACGCGAATTACCACCAGGGCTCAAAACAACGAAACGCAGCAAAGTGCTAGAAAGTCTGATTTAGGACAGAAGTCAGCCAGTAATAATTTACAGGCATCAAGAAGAATTACTGAAGAAATGGTATTGGCGATCGCAGATCAGGGTAACCGTCCTCACAGCCGTGACACTTTTTTTTTTTTTATCTTTTATATTATGTCACTTCCAACAGTAAGTTCAATAAACCATTTCATATACTTAGGAAAGCTCTAAAACACACTGGACATCCCTTAAATCGTTGGTGTCCAAATAACTTACTCCACAGTGTTCAAGTGAATCAGTGTTATCCGGATCACCAATTGTGAATAATTGTCTCTCAGCTGTGGTCACAGTCGTGCCGTCTGACCACACAAACGTGTCCTCCGTAACGAGGTCACCAAGGCCTTTGTAGAAAATGGCGATCTCAACTCCATTCTCATAAGCGGCATCAACAACTAGATCAATAAAAATTTGCCTGTTTACTTTCACAAGACGTCCTTCACGAGAATCTCAATCATTTCTGGCTTCGTCGTACGTCCCCAAATCTAAAGAGACGTAGAGACACCTGGTATCTGCATCCTTTGTTCGAAGCTCATAACCCAAATCATAACGACAATTTGCCACAACCGTGAAAAACATGATCGACTCATTATCACGTGACACATTGCTTTTCTTGATTTCACTTCCAATGGAACACGTTGCCACACTTTTCGATGAATCCCAGATGAAGCCCTTGCATTGAATGTCGGAAATACATCTATGTGCACATTGAATGCGTCCTCTTTCACGCCAGCTCTGAATAAATCCTTGCAAGCCAACACCACTCGTCTGTCCAGCACAGCCTTATATTTTTTGCATTCTGACATCCGTGAAGGCCAGGATGATAATAATGTCGGACATAAAGATAACCACGAAGCGTACCATTATTTTCACACACATCTGCGATATAATAAGATAGCGTGCTGGGTTTTTTGCTGTTATAGACAGTAAGACTATCGTTGAGAAGATATTAATCTGCAGATACAATATCAGCTATTCCTTACAATTAAAAAGTAATTTCGCCTGACTGAATGATACCGGTATGCTTTTTTGTACATTAGTTTTAAAATAGCACAGTCATATAATAAGGTAGAAAAGACCAAGATCAGCTGGATTGGCTTGGATTGGATCTAAATATGTATATTTTCTATCAAGGCATGTCTCCCAGAATTGGCTGATTTTTATCTCACTTTCTAGATCACTCTCATCTCTAGACGTATAACACTCGAAGTTATTTATCACATACATAACTTCATCCAGCTACAGATTTGATGGAGATTATTATTTACCCCTTCAGAAGGTTAAACCTTCACAAAACTCGGAAATACGAAATACATTGAGATGACATTTTCCTTTGCAAAGCATCAAGTCTATTGAAACACGGTTTTTTCCTCGGCATCACACCTCTTATATTACGACTCTCGTACACAAACAAAAGAAATCAAAACTGTTTCTAGTGCACACTTTATTGCTGTTCGCATTGACTGTTTCTAAAATGAACAATGCACATCGTGAAAAATTAATGAGTCTCTGTCCCACATGCACCTCTTTCGAAAACGTTTTACTTTAATAACGATCAATTAAACAGACGCTACAATTAATTCCATCACATTTGATTTTAACATGTTGTCTTAAATTTTATCTGGCTCAGTAACCTCACGTTTATTTATGTCTACTAACGTCCTATCCAACATAATGAAAGCAAAAAGCAAAAAGAACCCTCCGTGCCGTACTTGTCTGTTTTGTTCATTAAGCAATCATTTGGATGTTCTGTTTAATAGATGACCCATAATGTGCAATACAAAAGAGACTTCACTTTTATAAGCATCATTTTTCTTGGACATTCTCTTTCATTTATTACAGGACGGGTAACATCTCATACATGGAAACAACCGACTTAGCATGATGAACAATGGTTATGAAACCTTATTTGGGTTGAAGCTATGCTATGTCGATCTATAGACTGTTGTCTACATCTAGGTATAAGTTTGTTGACTGTGATTTGATCGATGTTTACGTCTAGATCTGTGTCTGTTGATGATGATTCAATCTTTCTCTACATTGAGATCTGTATATGTTGATTTTAAGTCGATCTTTGTCTACTCCTAGATCTATGTCTGTTGATTTTGAGTCCATGTTTGTCTACACCTAGATTTATGTTTGTTGATTGTGAGTCAGTCTTTGTCTTCACCTAGATATGTGTCTGTTGATTGTAATCCAAAATTTGTCTGCATTTAGATCCTTTTCTATTCATTGTAAGTCATTCGTTGTCTACATATAATTCAGAGACTGTTCATTGTAAGTTAATCTGTGTAACATGTAGGTGATTGTCTGTGGATTACGAGTCGATGGGTGTCTATTTGTTATGTGGATCTGGTCGAAAGTCGTTCTTTGTCTACATCAGGTTTGGGTTATTGATCGTGAAATAGATGTTTGTGCACATTATGTTTTGTGTCTATTGTTTGTGATTGGGCTGATGTCGATATTTGTTTATGGATCTGTTGATTGCATGTAGATGTCCCGGAAGTCCAAAACACTGTTTCGGTTCCTCTTATTTGTTAACGTTCATCAGGAAATGGAAGTAAGGAAATAATATATAATGGAATATAGAATGATGATTTGATTCCGTTGATACCACATTATGTTTTCATATATTCACTCATTTGAAATCAGTAATAGACATCATAGACAGTAGTTGGACAAAAACATGGTGAAAGAGAAAACAATTAAGCATACAATCCTGTACAATATGACTTAGTCACAGCATAAGAACCAAAGTGTAAGATTAAGATTTTGAACATTTTTAAATAGTTCTATGAATACAAACTCAATTTCAGAATTAAAATCTTCTGAATTATCACACCAATCAAGTCAAATCAGGTTTATTTTTTCTGACGGGTTTATTTTTATAGCAAGATAAAAACATTTAATGTGATAACATATGGTAAAGCTTGAGTATTAACTTGAAATATAGTAAAATATATAGTAGAATGTATAAAAGGGGGTCTACAGCTTGAGAGTTCAGAAAATTTATTAGAGCAGGTTTTGAAAAGTAGGCTGAAAAAGGGTAAGGATGAAGGACAGTTTGCTGAAGGTGGGCTGACGAAGTGTAATTGTTGAGGTGACTAAGGACAATGTTTAAAGGCGGGCCCTCAAAGTGTAACGGTGGAGGTGGTTAGGGACAATTTTTAAAGTTGGGCTGACAAAGTGTATTGGTGGAGGTGGTTAGGGACAATTTTTAAAGTTGGGCTGACAAAGTGTATTGATGGAGGTGATTAGGGACAATTTTTAAAGTTGGGCTGACAAAATGTATTGGTGAAGGTGATAAGGGACAGTTTTTTAAGCTGGGCTGAAAAAGTGCAAAGGTGAATTAATTTTGAAACAACAATATTGCAATTTATAAGTTTTCAATATCCTTTTTAAAAACCTACGAAAATTTAGCGAGCTTTTCAATACCAATGGGTTAACTTACGAATTTTGAGAAAATGTTTCCATATAAATTCATTGAACGTATAAACTCTGACACATCAATCTTATAATGTTATATTACAACATGTAAATATCAATTTTAGATCCTGCGTAATTTTAAACAATGTTAAAATGTGCAATATTACAAATAACTATATATTGTAAAAATAATAAGACATCCCAGACTCGATGATTTAAAAGAGTAACAAATTCAATAAATCTAAAAGAATATTTGGATAGTAATGTTACACAATTTATTGCAGGAGTGAATTTTCCAATTTTGCTACTTTACCTCTTATAAAAGGTGATGTGCTTGACCTACATAATTCGTAAACTCTATATGTGCTCGTGTCGAGGGTTTCTTTCTTGTCTAGACTACTGATATATTTTTTTATTCTTTAGTATGCCAAAATTTGATTATCAGTCGATTTTTGAGCATGCAGTCGTTTTTTACATATCTTGAAAGCGGAGAATTATATTTTACATTACGTTTTTGTAAGTTATATCTTATTTATTTCAATTGTGCTCTACCAATGTAAACTATAGAACATTTTCAATCTATCCAATAAAATTAATGTAATGGTTGAATCATTTTCATTTTCATCCTCTTTGAAGTAACTGTTGCCGTGTGTGTGTCATTCTGTGTATGCGCATACATTATTTATCATCAAGATGATTACCAATAAAAACTCAAACTTTTATGTCTGTACTTTTCACTACTATAGGTAGCAATAACAACACAAAAACCAATTAGATATTTGTAAAGCGCCTAACTCATAATAACAATAATAATAATAATAATAATAATAATAATAATAACAACAATAATAATAATAATAATGATGATCATGATGACGATGATGATGATGATGACGATATTAACACTAATAATAATAATAATAATAATAATAATAATAATAAAGATTATTATGGTGGTAATAATAATAATAATAATAATAATAATAATAA
>JBBPDF010557935.1:0-10229 GCA_037974715.1 Lomanotus vermiformis | reverse complement strand
AAAAAAAAAAAAAAAAAACAACCCAACAAAAAACAAAACAAACAAAAAAGAAGCAATCAACCCCCCCCCCCCCCCCTCCCAACAAAAACAAGAAACAAGAAACAAAGAAGCAACCAAATGTAGCCCCCACACCCCCACCACACCAAAAAATAAAGCAAAAAAAAGCACATCAAACCCCCCACCCCCATCAAAAAAAAAAGAAAAAAAAAAGAAGAAGTACACACACACAAACAAACAAACAAAACAATGACCCATAATAAAACAAAACAAAATCCAAAAACAAAACAAAATGTAGGTAAGGGAGATTTCAGCATTGCAAGTAATATTATAGTCTTACTAGTTCATGGGCTTTCCAATGATGAGAGCTGCCGCGTGTTGAGTCATATCAGGGTATTGACTGGCAGTGTATAGATCTATGCCATCTTCGGTGGGTACTGCCAAAGAGACCTGTGAAATAATTTTATGAGTAAAAGTAGACAAAGTTAATTGAAATCTTCAGAAAGGTAAACATTTTGCTAAAATGCTAAAGAGAAGAAGAAACTCATAATGAGCATTTCTAGTCCTTGAATAATAAAGTATTGAAGTTCTTTTTGGATCAGATACTCATATAATGATGATACCAAGGGAGTATCCCTTTGAATAAAAGCATTTGTAATGCAATGCCTCATTGCTTTTGATTGAAATACCCTTGGGCATTTAAGGTGTAATCATGACATTTTTCTCATGCATATATGATCAGCAATGCTCAAAATTCTGAGAAACATTTAGTAAAATAAAATGACATCCAGCAGGGAATAAATTACAAATGGAAAGCAAAGAGCTCACATGGTTCTCAAGGAAGAAAGAGGTCTGGGTTCCCATTTTGACTTGACCAGTGATAGTCCTGTCCACAGTTTTCCATGCATCTGTTGGGGAAAAAAAAGGTATTGTACTTAAAGTTCAAATGAAAATCATAAAAGATACTTGTACAGCACACAGAATTTAACGCTAAGTTTGACCAAAAAAGGAAATACCCTGTTTGTATAAAATATATCAAATAGTGGGCTGTCTCAAATTACATACAAATTGAACAAAGAGAAAACAGAAATAATTAGTTTTTATGGAAATAATCCTAAATGAACAGAAATTGAATATTTGAATACAAGCAGAGAATAATTATAAGATGAATATGAAATTCGTATAAAAATTATAAAGAAAAAATTGTATAGATCGGTTGAAGAGTGACATGTTAAAGCATCACGTATAACTGTTTTTAACATGCATGCCGAGTTTTGGACCCTCACACTATAATGCAGCTTCAGTTGTAACTAATATTAAATCTACAATTACACAGAAAGAAATACAGAAAAAAACACTCCCATACCCTCTCACCCTAAAAACAGTTTAAGGCCATTGTTAGTTTTATTTCCCTTCTTAACCGCTATTAATAATTTTAACAGCTCATTTACAAAAGAAGATGATCCTCTTACCATCGGGTTGTCCCATGACATGTTCTGCAAAAGGACTTTTATGCTCTTTTCCAGCTGCAATGCTTTCTTCTATAGACAGAATTGGCTTGTGTATCTTAGAGTAACTTATCTTCACTTTCTTAGCAGCTGCAGTCGCTTGAGCAAAGGTGTCTGTATCATATTGAAGTATTAAATCGTAAACAACAAAAACACATAACTGATACCCCACCTCCCCTCCTCAAAGAAACAAAACGACAAAACACATACACTCACATACACACAAAAACAACAACAATATACCCAACAAATTAACAATAAAAAAGACAATTTAAAAAATAACAAATAAAAAACAGTAACAAGAACCCATCAACCAAAATAAAGAAGAACTCTAAAATAAAAACCAAAACAAACAAGAAGAAAGAAGAAAAAATAATAATAAGAAAAACAAAACTGATAAAAGACAAACCACAATCAAACCAAAACACATGCAACTTAGATCAAAAGAACGGAAACCAAGAAATAAAGCCTGCCATTCACCCTACCCCTTAGAGTCAACTGTTTTTAGTAATGAATATATTATTACAATTGTCTTTGACTTACTCTAATTAAAACTTATCTATTTGATCTATTTTATCAAATCCTTGTTTGTTTTATTCTACTTGTATACATATCATTACATATATAGTCTATTATTCTATTCTTCGCTAAAGAAAAAAATGATACCTCCTCAGTCAAAATTGGTGGCATTACCTGCTAGTATTAAACCAACTGACTGTCCAGAGAAGCTGATTTGTCCTGTGCTAAACAACTTGAGGAGAAGAAGAAAATAGTGAATAACACAAAGACAGGACAAGAACTAATACTAATAAGATTTAAAGGCAACATCATTAGAATAATCAAAATGATATAAATTTTATAAGGCCAATCATAAAGCATTTTGCTAGTAATGAGATATTTATAGATATTCTTTATACCTTCATAGCCTTTTATTTCTCAAATACATAACATGTAATTATGCAGGCCTACATGCTACTGTATTTTAGCAGTCTTGCAGAAATATTTATTTTGAGCTTTCAATTAAATTGTTTTACAAATTACAGTGGAGTCCACCTAAAGTGAACACGCTTTAAGTGAACAATCAGTTAAAGTGAACGATACTCTGTGGTCCCGATTCAAACGCTATATGTCTAAGTAAAAAAATACTGGATAAAATGAAGAAATTTCGTTGGGAAATCAGATAAAGTGAACACTCAAAATGAGTGAAAGCGGAGAATGGACTGCCCTGGGTCACTGTCGCCATGCTGGGAAAATAGAATACCTTACCTTGGGCACCGGCAGACAATTCCCGCTCGGCGTTGGTGACAGTGACCATAAAGAAAGAGCTCTAATCTAAGCTTGCCCGCTACGTTGTCCCCCTATCCCACCTCCACCTTAGACCCACCCTATGTTTCCTAGGCCTCAACCCTACACTGTGGTGCGTTCTGCGTAATTGTACACATCAGGTACACACCAAACCTGCCACAACATTCACACTATCCATTATAATATACAGAGCTTCCAGTCTTACGCACTTATGCGAATTTCCATACTTATCAAAATTTCCGCACAAGTAGCATCTGACACCACAGGGGGGTGTGCGGAAAAAAATTCTCCCCTGTGTACAGAAAAAGTATCAAGTTCTGCAATGAACAACACGAACAGGCTAAGCATTGGCATGCAGTGTCATACAGGTGACGAGGTCACCGAAATGCCGGTTCAGCGAAACTTACATAGCCTAGGTATCAAATGAAGGGGTCAATCACAGATCAATGACCTGTTTCTTAGAATCGGCATGTTTTTTTTTGTTTTGTTGCTTTTTTTCAAGAAAAGGGGGTGGGGTTGTTTGGTGGGTGCTTTTTCCTCTCATACAGTAACATAAGGGTAGGGCTTGGATGAGAGGACACACGTGCTTGCTAATAATATTAAATAATAATGGGCAATAGGAACTTCTACTTGCCGTGAGGGTTTGTGAATTCAGGTTACACGGATGGATACCATTAGTCTTGCAGTCACACAAGCCTACACATAGAAATAACAGAATTATTATAGTAGTTCTATAAAGCACCATAAACATATTGTGGGTCATGTGAGGGAAAGTGTATGGATAATGCAAAATCACCTCAGAGTGATTTTAAAAATCTATCTGCAAGCATCACATCCAGTGCACTAGGTTACTAAACATGTGTAGGTTTGATTGATGCTGAGTTTAAACCTCAACGAACAGTGAAGGCCCCCTAATATGAATTACAGTATAGTATTATGGGAATGCAAGACTTCAACTTTAACGGAATAACGTGGGTTCTCCCATTGATTTTGACCAAAATGGTTAAAGTGAACCTCGGATAAAGTGAACACTTTTTTCTGGTCCCAAAGATATATATATATTATATATGTGTAATTCATTTTGCTAGTGTACACAATTATGAGATCAATTCTGAGCACTCAAACACAAAAACAACCAGTATTAGATGACTTATCTAACTTATCTTGTTTATTATCCATCAAAAAGAGTAGCATTGACTCATTTACAAACTCAATGTTCTTCACAGATGGCAAGCCAATGCTTCGACAGGGAGATACTGGAGACTGGATTGGAACTTTTGAAGGCCACAAAGGGGCTGTCTGGGGAGCAACTCTAAATGCAGATGCCACCAGGGCAGCTACTGGAGCTGCAGATTTTTCTGCGTAAGTTTGTCACTTTTATGTAAGTTAAATGAAAATAAATGCAGGAGAGCAAATTATCTATAATATATAAAAGTGTTCAGTGTTGCAGGTATTTTCATTGGATTGAAATCATCCATATTAAAAAATTGAAAATGAACTGGTAATAGAATAAAAGTGGGGGAGGGGGGAGGAGGGAGAAGGACAAGACAAGGGGACGTAATAATTCCTCCTTGTTGGTATGCAATGTCAGTCTGCATAATATCTTGTCATTTTTATGCTGTATTATACAATACACTTCTATGTAATCTGTTGAAAGAATGCCAGAAGTTTGATATATAATGCAGGCCTTACAAACCCGGCCATTTAAAATTCTGTCATTTGTATATATATTTATTTTAACTTAGAATTATTGATAAAGTCCTATCTATGAAGATAGTATTCCTGTATTGTTGTAATGGGATAAATTAAGAAGCCTCTTATACATATTTGTTCTTACTTCTTTTGTTAGCTCTGATCCATTGCCATTTGTTTTACATTGTTAACATTTTTTTTGTTTTATTTCACAGGAAAGTGTGGCATGCTGAAAAGGGAGAGGAGCTTCACAGCTTTGCTCACAAGCACATTGTCAAGATTGTCCATTTTTCTAAAGATAGTCGCTATCTTCTGACTGGCAGTAGTGAGAAGTTGTTGAAGATTTTTGATCTTGAGAAACCTGAAGCTGGTGTGCAATTTATATCATTTCATTGAGAATACAATACTGTCTAAATAATATCCAGTTACATTTTTTTACTTTTAATTTCTATGACTTTTCAGAGGGTATAAAGTTCATTGGTCTTTATTCTATTTTTATTTTACTGTGTCACATTTAACTTTTCAATTTACTTTACATCATGTTTTAATTTAGACTATGAATGTAGTCTTTACAAGAACTATTTTCTAAAGTTTATCTTTCTTTTCTTTCCATTTTTTTTTTTTTTTTATTGATCAAGGTAATTTTTATTGATATGAATGCCATATTATTATTAAACTTATATACATTTTTATCACATTCAAAGAGTTTTATATCACATCGTTAGATTAAGGATTGGGACATAACGACAATTTAAAAAAAAAAAAAATCATTTCCTTCTATTATTTTGATCAGGTTGTTGTATAAGCTTTCTTATTGATCTGAAACATTTCACACTGTCCCATTATCCCTCTTGTTGAAGTGCTCAGCATCACTTCTATTATCTCCTTTATGACTTGAAGTACTATGCTAGGTAAAAAGATAAAACTGCCATTTGCATGTTTCTGAGGAGTGTATGATCTCCGCTCCATTCAATCTTATGCTTATTTGCAATATGCATTTTCTTTTAAATCCCATTGAAATTTTCAATAGAACTTAAAATTCTTCAATTCTTGTTTCACCCGGTCCAAAGGTTCATTTCATACAAAACTTTGTTTTCATTAATGCTCAAATTGAAATTAATAATTGTTGCTTTATTTCATAATAATAATCACACGTTTCAGGAAATGCTTGTTTTCCATGTATGATATTTGCACCTCAGTGGAAAATGTGAGACTGGTCATGATGAGCTTGTCCATCCCTCTCTTTGACATTCTCATTCACTGTAGGTTTCACTCTATCATGCCTCAAAGATGGTAGCATGCTGATTGTCAGATGAATTGGTTTTGATTGTATCTTTGTGTCTTTACCGATATTTATTGTTTGACAGTTTTATTGTAGCAACTCTTCTCTCTTGAAATTAAATTAATAATCTTTTTCTCTTACTATGTCATTTTACTTACATATATATATGGGAAATACAGTTTAGAAAAAGAAGAAAAGAAAGAAATATTTCAATGTGGGTTGGTTTTTTTTTTACCCCCCAGATCCTAAGGAGTTTGCTGGTCATACTTCCAACATCAAAGCTGTCCATTTCAATCGGGAGTGTAACAAAATTTTGAGTGCTAGTGATGATAAAACTTTGAGGTGAGTTCATTTCAAATCTTACAGTCTAATTTTGGTCAACATTCAAAGTTGCCTAGCGATCCAGTGGCACTCTTTAACTAAAGTTTAAGATGAATATCCTCCTAGCTTCAAAATCAGTTTTAGTTATCATCAGGGATATGCGATCATATACTTTTAGACTCGAGCAAATTTTTATTTATTTTTTTTTTATTTTATTTTTTTTTTTAGCCCAGAGCACATACAGAATCTTTAAAAGGGCTTGTAATTTCTTGTTTAAGTGTAAATTGTAAGTATCAATATTTTACATCTGTATATTGTTTCTTCATTAATGTCTTTCAATAATTAAAAAAAAACAAACCCAAAACCAACAAAACATTCCTCCACCCGTATAGAGTGTGGGATGTGAACACATGTGCTGAGATTCATTGCATCGACTTTCCAAGTGCTCCTAACAGTTTAGAGCTCACCATGGATGGAACCATTCTAACTGTCACCTATGGACAGTTTACAGCCTTTTTCAATGCTGAAACGTGAGTATTCTTGCTTGGGTTGTTTTTTTGTTGCTTTTTTCACCCAAAATTTCTCATTCGTAGGACATTGCTTAGTGGGGCCATAGCAATCCTAACATTCCATGCACCAGTGCTACCAATTTTACCTCCATTAAAAAAAAAAAAATTTCACCATGTAAATACAATGGGAATCTGCTTAAGATAAACTAAATAGGGTCAGATCAATGAGTTTATCTTAACCATTTCCAAGGGAAACAACCAGTGGTTACATAATCTGTGGTGGGTAAAAGTCCAGGTAGAATGGAAAAACGAATAGATCAAGTGAGGTCATGCTTGGAATTATAATTATTCAGCCAAGCGATTGGATGGAGTAGAGAGAATGAGTGAGAGCCCCAAGCCTAACCTATGCCATTGCATGTGTTTTGCAATTGCAATGTAACAAGGCGAGGGATGGGGTGTAGTCATCATTGAATATAGGGTATTACTTTGAGGGAGAACCCCTGTGTAAGACAATTACATTGAAATTTGACAGTCTTGGCCAGCATAGGCCAGGCCTATTGGTGCGTGTGCCACAGTAACCCACCGATGTGTGGCCTAACCCCTTCCATCTTTTCACCTCAATGGGTCGCGATTACTGTCTTGTAGAGTGTAAAGTATTATTACTATTAGCAGTAATAAGAGTAGGCCTGGCACTGTGTGTTTAGCAAGTAGGAGGAGAGATCATGGTGACAGTAAAAAAAAGTTTTTTTTTTTTTTTTTAATGGACTTAATTCGATCCATGTTCATATAAACCAGACTTTGCTTAGTTGATGTAAATAAGTAGAAGAAACGAGACTGGATGAATGGTTTAACTTAAGCGAGTTTATTTTGAATGGACTCCTTCCATTGGATTTGTAACTTTACATATTGGGGCTGTGAGACAATCTGTGGACAATGTTGAGGCGCAATGAGTAAAAGTGCATTTCTATTCTCTGTATCAAAAGCTTTTTATGTAACTTGAAACTTATATGTGTTCATTGATCAGCTTGCAAAAATATATTTATTGAAAATATTTTCTAGTTACGGCATTTAATAACAACAGCTTAATAGAACACAGGGACCGTTGAGTTCGACAGGTCAAGTGCAGGCCTGTAACCTGCATTAATTTACCTTTTTGTTGTTTGTTTATTTCTAGATTTGAGAAAATCAAAGAGATCAAGGCTCAAGCCCCCATCAACACTGCTTCCCTTCATCCTTCTAAAAAATTCTTTGTTTGTGGTGGAGAGGATTTCAAAATGTACAAATTTGACTATTACACTGGTGCTGAATTAGGTATGTTTGAATTGTTAAGTTAAGTTGTGTTTATCATGTCAATGTACATGTAGATTTCAGTCTTTTGCATAAACAATGAAATATTGAGAATACTGTTAAGGTGAAGGACACTACTTGTTTCTGTCACCTATGAGAACCTCTGATGTAAAATGGTTTGCATTTTAGAGGTATTAGTATTTGTGGCATGTTAACCTAGATGACTTTTCCATATTTCTAGTCTCCCCCTTCTTCCCCCCTTTTTTTTGTTTGTTTTATTTTTGTTTTTTGTTTTTGTTTGTGAGTATGTTTAGTTATAATAATAGAACATCACTTTATTTTTGATTGTCAACTGACTTCCAGAGGACCCACTTTTTGTCATTTATTTATTTATTTTAGGTTGGTGGGAGTTTTGAGATTTTAAATGTGACCTTAATTAATCTGCGTGAAAATAAATGAATAGAGAGGTCACCTGTAAGATAGGTTGAGAATTATGCCAGGACGTTCTTGAGATTGGAAAGTTAGATTGTTCGATTAAGTGAAATCTGTTTAAATACCTTGTTATAGGGTGGAGGAATCCTTCTCTCAACAATGCTTTTTTTTCCTCAATCCTTCTTTTTAAACATTTATTTATTTATTTATTTTTAGAATCCTTCAAAGGTCACTTTGGACCAGTACACTGTGTCCGCTTTTCACCGGATGGAGAGCTTTATGCCAGTGGCAGTGAGGACGGCACCCTTCGACTGTGGCAGACCACAGTAGGAACAACATATGGCTTGTGGAAATGTGTGACCCCAGATTCATTGGAGACGTCATCAGATGCTGCCCCATCATCCACAGCTGTCACTGCCCCGTCTGCCATCAAAGTCGAGTCCTGATGACTTCCACTGCTTCTTATGGGCTTTCACCTTCATTCTTTTTTTTTTTCTTTCTCCATTTGGGAGTACTTTCAATCGTTCAAAAACAACTAGCCTCTCTCAGTTAATTTTTTCTTTCAGCATTCTCTTCCGTCTTCAATTAGTGAAGAAAATTCGCCAGGAAAAGAAAGGATGAAGAATGGAGTCCGAGAAAAAAAATATGGTAAAAAAGAACATTATTCCTAGACCTATATTAAGGCTAGCAGGCATAGAGATAGCTCCCTTTGTTCTTCCATTTTTGTTATTGTTTGCCACTCGGGTGTAGAGTCAAAACATGATTACTCTTACTCTAATAAGAGTAAGAGTGAATTTTTGTATTTTATAAATGGATTGATGAATTATTCACCTTAGTATTAATACTTCAAATGACATATCTTTTATATTAGAGAATGACAGTGTATTTCAAACCTTTTATTTACAGGTTATTCTTTTAAACTTCTTTCTCTTTTCTATTTTGATGGCTATGGCTGTGCATGGCTAGGCTTGATGTTGAGAGAGGTCTCATCATGACGAGTATCTGGAGTCAAATCTTAGTGCTCATATACCAAGTCTAATCTCCTACCTCAAGGAAAGACATTTAAAGATTTTTGTTTTAATACTCAACTCTTGGAAGGGGATGTATATTTGTTAGTTCAGAAAAGGTTGAAGACACTAGCTATGAGAAGGGCCTTCTCCCTCATTTGGACACAGATTCCAGCGGCCACGGATGATCTCAGGGACTGGGTAAGAGATGTATGCATGTTTGGTGCATCAGGAGTTGATATGATTTACATCTCTCCTGAGAAAAAAATGGTTAAAGTCAACTTTGTTTAAATTGCATCAAGTCTCACTGGTCTCAAGAAATTCCCCTTCACTGGAAAGTAAACCAAAAATTCAGTCTTTTCTTTCACTGCTTTGAGTTCACCTGTAAATCTGTTCATTAGATTTTGTATCATCTGCTTCATCTGAACTTCCACTTTTGTTGTATTTGACATGATTTATAGGACCAAAATCGTTTGCCTTCCTCATCAGTTGTATCGTTCAGAAAACCAGAAAGTATGATTTCTGTCGTGCTTTTTAGATCTACACAACCAGTGTGGCCCTGGAGCAGGATCAACTGTTTTTCAATTTCAAGTAATTTAGGAAAACTGACGTGGACAATTCATTGTCAATGAGCAAAGATATATTTTTTTCTCTTTGTTTTTTAGGAGGTGGAGATCTACAACTACTACTATTACAATTTCCACAGTTTAGAGTGCTGATTTGTGACAGTAATTCTATAGCAAATTGAAATTCTATAGCTAATTGAGTAAGCTCTGACTGTATGGTGGCTGGCTATGGACCACTTTTTTATAGGTTGATATGCTGATATTACTATTACTATTACATGTATGGTGTTAAGTTTTGGTTTTGGTATTTTGCTGCTTGTTTT
>JBBPDF010556830.1:0-10229 GCA_037974715.1 Lomanotus vermiformis | reverse complement strand
TATACTTTGCATCAAGTGGATGGCAATGGCAATGGCAATGTTTCAATTGGTATATTATAGTATATACTTTGCATCAAGTGGATGGCAATGGCAATGGCAATGTTTCAATTGGTATATTATAGTATATACTTTGCATCAAGTGGATGGCAATGGCAATGGCAATGTTTCAATTGGTATATTATAGTATATACTTTGCATCAAATGGATGGCAATGGCAATGGCAATATTTCAATTGGTATATTATAGTATATACTTTTGACTTTTCTGGACCAAGGAGACAGTGGTAGTGGTATCGACCAGTTTGCAAGTTTCAAATTATTACTCATTGACATTGATTGATGTGATTTTGAAAGTATAGAACTGTTGCCATTCAATATTTGCTGTTTCTTGAGAATTTTGTTGTTACAATATTATTTTGTTGAATTCAGTTTGTCAACACTTGAAAACATGAATTTTAGATTTAAGTTACAATTTTAAATGAGGAATATTGTTCTTTTGCTCTTTCAATAAGATTTTATGTAACAAAAACTGTCACTTTTAAATATTTCATATACTCTACGGTTATTTTTATTAAAGGGCTTTCTCACAGTTACAGTCATCAGAGTCGTATTTCTATTTATAAATTTTGTTTAATTTTTTTAAAGTTGACTTTCTTCTCTGAGGGGTGTAAAGTTTAATTTCATCTTTTGGCTTTTCCTTATTCTTATTTTTTATTAATTTGTATTTGTTATCCTCCCCTCTTTATCCACATGTACATGTACACACAATGCAGCTTGGACAATTTGAAGTGTGCTTGTACATGTACACACACACACAATGTACATACAATGCAGCTTGGACAATTTGAAGTGTGCTTGGGTTGTGCTTGTTGGCCAATACTTGAAGAGTGACGAGAAGGGAAGGGGATATAACTATAATCATGGCATCACGTCTTTGTTCTGTGTACACACATATCTATTTGTCTAAATCTCAAATATACTACTATATAAATCTCAAATGTACTACTATATAAATCTCAAATGTACTACTATATAAATCTCAAATATACTACTATATAAATCTCAAATATACTACTATATAAATCTCAAATATACTACTATATAAATCTCAAATGTACTACTATATAAATCTCAAATACAACCTCAATGAAATCTTGCATTCATAAAATTTCATTACTTTTGAGTCTTGCACCATAATCATAAAAATAATAAAATCACTTTTGCAGGCTCGATAGGCAAGAAACTATGGTGTCATTGTTTTTCATACCCTTTATTTGATTAGCTCATCCTTATATCCAGGGTTATGATTAGCTCATCTTTATATCTTTAATTTGTCAAAAAATTCATATCTATCAAATGGAAAACATTGCTGACAGTATGGAATACAACCATAAAAATAATTACAGTACAGTACACCATGGCCTTGACCCATTACCTGCTGGGCAGGTACAAGTACCATCCTCTGGCCAGTTAGATTAATTGGTACCAGGCATCGCACTAAAATATCACCAACTTGATTGCGGCAGTCACACTTCAACTTCAAATAAAAAAGAAGTTCAAACAAAGTAAGCCTTGTTCTGGAAAAACATTTTTTGGAAAAAAGATTATAACAAAGAAACCAAACTAAACCAAGCTTAAAAATGAAAAGAAAAAGAAATTAGGCAAAAACAAGGCTCTATTATAGTCTGGCAATCATGGAATAAAATATTAGGACAACACAACCACAAATTTTAATATGTAGGGAAAAAAAATCAGACAAGACAAAACCGCACTTTTTTTTTTTTTATATTCACAAAATAAAAAATTCCAAATACTGTGCTTGTTGATTGCAACGACCATTTTAATTTCATTATTGACAAGGATGATAGCATATTATTCAATAATTTATAGTAACATGCCTTTTAATTATAATAATGTATTATCACAGAGGAAGTAGCAAAACTTAACATAAAAAAATGTAATAAATATCAGGCAGTTCTTCGACCAACCTCTTCTACATCTGATCGAGTGGTGTTACAGGTATGCTGGGGAAATCGACCCAAATTAATTAACAGTGAAATGCAGATACAAGTAATAGTAATAGTTCTTACTTTCAAACGTAAAATAGGTTGAAGTATTGAAAATTTAGTGTCTAGAGAAAAAGAAATATTGAACTTAAATTCCAAACAACCAAAGCTGGAGCATTTAACAGTCTAAATTGTTAAAGACATTATTTTTGTGATACATTTGTTCATTGTAATGGCGCAAATGGCAAGAGAAAATACCCCCCCCCCCCCAGGTCACAAAAACCAACTTCCAGTCTATTTTCCCCACAGCAATAAACCAAACAACACACACACAAATGTAAAAAGCCCATCAAACTAAATTTATGTCCAAACATACAACGGTAAACTTTCTATCACTGCCACACAGACCACTTTCATTTCCTCTACACAGTAAAATAATTTTACTCAAGCAGACCATTCTTCAAAACATACAATCTAGATCTAAAAATTCATTTATCCAAAAGTAGAGGCAATCTTTCCAATTTATTGAAGTACACGATGAACACAATTGAACACTTCTGATCAATGAATACATTACCATTATTATCATTATTACTATTGTACTAATTAAATTATTATGTGTAGGCGTATGTTTGAAACATTTGCCTTCATTAGACATAAAAAACAAAACAAAACAAAAACCGACTTGTTAACCATTAATGGTTGGTCATCCACAATCAACAAAACAAAAACCGACTTGTTAACCATTAATGGTTGGTCATCCACAGTCAATAAAACAAAAACCGACTTGTGTTAACCATTAATGGTTGATCATCCACAGTCAATAAAACAAAAACCGACTTGTGTTAACCATTAATGGTTGGTCATCCACAGTCAATAAAACAAAAACCGACTTGTTAACCATTAATGGTTGGTCATCCACAGTCAATAAAACAAAAGGTAAACAAAGCAACACAACATTTTTAACAGATTGTAGAAAAGTGAGCGTCTACTACCAAGCATTTCCTTGTCCAGTGTTCTGAAAGCGTTACAACAAAGAGAAGTAAAAAAACAAAAAAAAAAAAAACAACCCCCCCCCACCAAAAACACCCGACACAAAAAGGCGGGGGAACAAAGACAAAAAGAGGGTAGGAAAAAAAAAAAAAAAAAAAAAAAGAAAAAGAAAAAAAGTTGATGTGTGCCACAGATTGACAGAGAGACTGAATCAGACTGGAAATGGAAATCATTCATCACACCAAACACACATCAACAACTGAGACATTATGTCAAAATGCATGGCTTTCACTTTCACTAATAGATGGACGTTTTGCATATTACACATATTTTACTCGTATTATATATACATATATATACATGTACATCTTTGGGCTTAACAGAAATAAATAAGCTTTAAAGTTCAAGCCACCAAGAAATGTATTATGCATTTTCATACTGTCTTAAAGCAAAGACCCAATAAGCCATATGTGCTTTCTCAAGACAAAAGGTCTGATTTGTTGCTTGATGACATTTTCAAACAGCAAGATTCAATATCACACACATACAACAGACTAACATCAACACATGCCAACCAATCCGTCATTGTTATTACACTCTTCAACTTTCAAGGTGAACCTGCAAATGACATCCTTTTAGAGCTATGGCATTCCGGTAGTTGCATAAATATCGACGAAACGGGCATGTAAACACTTTTAAAGGGTTTCACCTTTTTTTGATGAACTTTTGTGATCGTGATCCATTGCATAATGGAATCCGATCAGGAAATTCTTATTCAAATTCTCATTGTAGGAACATTACTTGGGTCTCATTTACATACAAAACAATTGGTTAAAATAAACTATCACAACATAACCTACATATAAGAAATGAGACAATGCAATTCTTCTACCCTTTATCATTCTTGACATACGATCATTCTACTTAGCCTAAATACATTCATTATACTTAACCTAAATACGTTCATTATACTTAACCTAATCCGTTCATTAAACTTAACCTAAATACGTTCATTATACTTAGCCCAACAAATTATTACAGTGTTCAATACGCCTGCTCATTTACGTCGTAAATATACAAGAGAGATCCCCCTATGCCTTATGGGGTGTAAGTAACCTGGGTTAAGACAAAACGATCTGTTTGGTTTCAAAAAATCTATCCAAGGCGGACTTAGCATACGTTGCCTCTTCCATGCACAAAAAGACAACAAGGCCAGGCATTGCGTAAGCACAGACCTACTGACAAGAAGCATGGTCCATATCACATTTCTCTGGACAGAATGAAAATGTACACACGACAGGCATTATCCTCTCAGCGAGAGATTTGCCACTTGTAGCATGCCAAGAGACGAGACACACTAAACCAATTGGTCGCATGAACAATGCTAATCACGAAGACGGGGAGGCCAGCTGCCACTTGCTGTGCACACAACAACCAATGCGATATCATCGTTATTGCAAGACCAGTAGCGCACCACAGCCAGTAGAACACAGAAACAAGTCTACGCTCTCCACGGAGAGCACAGACAGAATAATTTGAAGCTGTAGTACATCATCCATTCATCCATCATAACGTTATCACAAACTGCAATGTGCACCAGTCTTCTCACACCAGCTTACAAGATGGGAAAAAAAAAAAGGAAGATAAAAACTTTGATTCTTACAGCGAATGAGTGAATAAATAACAAAGCACTTCTGGAAAAAAAATCTTTACAAGTGGTCCCTTAGTAAAGTAGAAAAGTAAAAACAAAACATAGCCTTTCTCTTCACATAGCCAGATCATAATGTCATGAAAACCTTTATTTATACATTTTGATCCAGATAAAAACATCTGTTAAGCGACAAAATAATCGCCATCATGAATTTTACACACAAACATCAACCAGCCTCCCGCTGGGTGTGCGTAGTGAGAAACGGGGGAACGGAACACCAACAAGCTTTTAAGGTTTACGAAATATGATCAACACAAGTTGATCATACTCATGAAGCTACAACAGTGATTCTAAAAACTTTGTTAAATTGCGAAAGGAGAGAGAAAAACGGAGAGAACAAAAGCGTATCATAAATAGGTAAAGACTAGACTGGCTTGACTACAACTACAATGCAGATAATAATTTTTTGTGGAAAAAAAATATTATTAATTTACTCTCCTGGTGCAACAGAAGAATACCCTATGAATGAAAAATGAATTGACCATCGAATAATCTACATAGCAGCTCAAAAGAACACCAAATATCAAATGACTATTGTGTTCCTTACAACTAACAATGAACTTTTACCACATGATGTACCCAATGAGCTTAGCATTAGCAGAGGGACTAGACCAACACCGTCCTTACAATTTAAAAAAATGCATAAGATGTGGTTTTCAGTCAAAGATAAGTTTTAAAGAGCTTTCAGTTTCAGGCTCCAGATGGATGTACTGGAAGAGGCAAAATTAAAAGAAAAAACAAAACACAAGAAAAAACAAAATAAAAAAAAATAAAATGCCCTGAAATTAGACCACCAATATTCATATTCACTTAAAGTAAACATGTGAAATATTCTAAATTTCCATTGATAAATCATGAAGGTACAAGGTTTTAAAAACACCCACCTCAAAATGGCAAGCAAGAAAAAACAAGAACAACAAAACAAGGTTTTTAAAAACACCCACCTCAAAATGGCAAGCAGCAAAAAAAAAAAAAAGAGAGGAGGAAAAGGAAAAAGAAAAGAAGAGAAAGAAAGAAAGAAAGAAAAAAACCCCAAAAAACCCCGCTGCATTACTGGACTAGAAATTGTCACTGAAAGTGAACTTTGCCAGTTGGTCTATGTTTTACACCCTGGCCAGACTGTCAAGATAAACTCAAAAAGGCAAGGGATGATGGATGGTGACAAAAAACGCCACCTGCAATGTCCAATCATGACAAGTCGTGTAGAACTGCCATGCGGTCTCATCAGATGTCACACAGGTTATAAACATAAATATCTTTCCAACAATTCCTTATTTTTGCATTCACGTTTTCTTCTGTGAAAGTTTCTTCCTTAAAGATTCACAAAGTGCAAAGTGAGTTGACATAGATTTTTATACTGTGTGCCATCTGTCCCTGTAAGGAACTTATTAAGACTATGAGCTGGATAAAAGAAACTATTAGGGATAATTAATGGGAATTTGGATGAGCTTTTTTAGCAACATGCTTGTGATACATTGGTTTTTGTGCCATTTTAAGGTGTGTATTATATTCAAGAAGATAAGTATATTTCACATGTTCCCAGAATGAAATTTCCTTTGAAAATGATTTTTTTTTTTTACAAATGTATTATTCATACATTTAGTCATGATCAATAATACAAAGTGAGATATTTCATGAAAAAAAACAAAACCTGCTGTAATCTTACACACATGATATATACAAGAGCACGCATACACACTGTATAAAGTAGAGAAACAGCACATGATTCTTTCAAAGTCCAAAGAAAATCATTCATCATGATGAGAATATTCATAATGAGAAGACAAATCAAATCAAAGCTTGAAGGAAAGAAAGATTTGTACTGTCTTGTACTTGTACCTCACCTCAAGCTAAGAAACCTACCATGTCTTATTGATTGATTACATTCAGCACACAATGAGAGGTGGAGCGTCTCAGAATCTTCCAAACTTTAATGACTTTGATGCCACAATAAATTAAATCTTTGGTTGCATTTCACAAACACCTACCTTTGCCATTTATCAATTGAACTTTATAAAAATGAAAGAGTTCACTTTAATTTCAATTGAATCATGCTGGTACTAGACCTATACCGATTTTTATACAAATCCAGTGATACGCAATATTAACACCGACAGACTAGTTGAGAGCATTATGATTCTATTGTCTTTGGCCCATCACATATGTAGAACTAAGACAGGATGCTTACAAAAATGAGATCAAATGTCATGGTGCCCACACTAGTTTAACAGTTCAAGGAGACAACAGATGAAAAGCATTAAAAAAGAACCAACAAAACAAAACAAGACAAAAGATATGCACGACGGAAGACTGAGCAGAACAAGAAACAAAACGCACAAGAGTCCCTATTAATCGTCTATGTAACTGTAACTGTAACAAGGGTAAAAAAAAAAAAGAGAGAGCAAAATGCAGTTCTTCAAAAAATCGTGCTTACACTACTGTGCTAATCATGCTTACACTACTGTGCTAATCATGCTTACACTACTGTGCTAATCATGCTTACACTACTGTGCTAACAAAAATAAATGGCTGCACAAGCTTAAAAAAAGAAGAAAAGAACAAAATCAAAACACAACAACAACAAACAAAATTTAAAAAAAAAACCTCCCCCCAACCCAAGAAATCAAAAGGTCAGGAAAAATCTTCAAAGCAAAGGCAGAGTGAGAGAGGAAGAAAATTTGTTCTTGTCGCTTGTGGCAAAACGCAATGGGCCGTTCTGTTATACTGCTCTCTTTTCGTCATGGCAATCTTACATGCCCACACTAAAACAAATTCCAAATGGCACAAGATGAGGAAGACCCGCCTTTGACAGTAAACAACATTGCGATACATAATAATGGTGGAAGTGAAAAAGAGTTCCACAAACCATGAAGAGCCATGTATTAAAACTAAATGAGTACAAACGTTTTAGCAAATAACTGGAAACAGGGTTTTCTTTGTATAAATGGACAAGGAGAGAATGCCACTGATTGTACCATGAGAATCAGAAAGTATTTCTCTCAGGAGCCCCATACGTGGTGATGTCTTCATATCATAAAAGTCACAGCCTTTACATGAACCCGTAAATGTATGAAAGTAACAGCAAAAAGGAGTCATCAATATATACATTCTCTAGATGCAAAACACACATTACTTTGTTTAACTTTAACAACATCATCCAAAAGACACAAGAAGAAATTTTATTTTAAAACAAAAATTCATAAAAATGATTACCTCGACACAGAAATTTGATAAGGAGCCATAGAGTTATGCAACTGTTATAAAGACGAAACTGCCACACCATAGTGTGATCAGTTGTCTTTAAACGGCAATGAGTGTCAAGATATTTCCTTTATTTCGACATTTCCCACTTTATCTCTTCTTTTCTTGGGAAAATTCAGCTTTAATCAAACAAATGTTTGAAGAATAGTGAAACTAAAGTCCTCCATGGCAAAATGAATAAACTTTGAGGAATAGTAGGAGGAACAGAAACATGCATATTGAACTGAATATGAAAACTTTCATCCTCCTAGTCAAAAGCTCAAACTGAACTATCGAGGACGAAGAAAGTAAGAGAAAGATAACAAAAATGTCACCCTTACAAACGACTCACCCACTGAGAAAAGAAATGAAAAACAAAATATTTTTGAAGAGAAAAAAAAACAAACCCCAGAAAGGTCACATCAGTCATCAGTCTACCTATGTTTTTCAGTCATACAAATACACATTACAAACACCCTTTGTTCGAGACCATGTACACAATTTAAAAAAAAAAGAAAAGAAAAAAAGAAAAAAAAAAGATTAAAAAAAGAAGCAAATTCCTAAAAAGAGCCAAGGCTATAACACAGAGCCTGACGATGATGATGATGATGTGTTTACTGGACCTGTTGAAGATGTGACGGGAGCGATGATGGAACTAGGTGCCGTTACAACCACAACAGGTTGGCCTAGCATCTGAGAAGCTTGGAGCTGGACGAAATTTTGCAGCACCGTTACTTGACCTGCGCCATCCAGCTGGACCACAGCTGGCATCAATGATGCCTGACCATTGGTCAAAGGGGCTGTGACCACGGAGCCGGCATTGAGCGGGGTGAAGAACCTTAGGGGAGTGCCAGGGGAGAGTGAAGTGGAGCTGGCGGGCAGAGGGCCTGCGGTGACGGTGAATGGCAGGATGGTCGGGGTCAATGCCATCGTCTTCAAGGCTTCCGGTAATGCCACAGTGGCTGCTGGGGCTGCTATGGAAGCTGACGTCACTGATGAGGATATGTTGTTGGTCACGGGCAGCGTGCTGATAAATGCTGGGTTGGACTTGATCACCCCACCGTTGGCCTGAGATGTGGCCGTCAGTAGTGTTGTCACCCGACCCACACCTGAATTTGGGACGGTGGAAGCTAATGAGTCGTTCTTGACAGGCGAGGCAATGATAATCTCAGATGGGTGAATTTTGGGCTGTAGGATCGGCGATACTGCCGATATCAGAGGGACATTGGGAGTCGTGCTCATGCACACGTTGGAAGGCGTGGTGACGGGAGCCCCGCTGTGGTTCAAAGCCAGGCCCTGGATCAGCGACAAAGGAAAAACGGTCGGCATCACTTTGTTGGAAGCAGGCGAGACGGGTTGCGATGTCTGGATGACAGGGGAGGGTGATGTGTGATTGGGTGGCGTGTTTGTCTGACTCTGACCACTTTTAGCAGAGGGACTCAAATTTTCAACGAAGACGTTGACCGGTCTTGCTTGACTGGGAGGAGATTTACTATCGCTTGGAAAGGATGCGAGAGCTCTCATTTTGTTATCAATTGCTTCATTCCCAAGGTATGATGGATTCGAAGAATTCCTTGGGGGTACCTGGGGAATAGAGCCCTCTTGAGCAACTGTCAACTTTGGAATTACTGCAGATGCAATGCTAGCGGTCGGATTCAACAAAAGGGGCTGTGGACTTTTGTCTGGTTCCATCACCCTAATTTTACTCTGCAAATTGGCTAACGAGAGAACAGCGGGTGTTCTTTTTTTCAAGGGAGAGAAATTTGACCCGGCCACGCCAGCAGATGAGGCGATGCGGTCCATGGCTTCAGCTGTGGTGGTCAGAACAGATGCATTGGAGAGGGCCAGGGGAATGGATGTGGCGGACGCCAGTTGATTGCTGATCATTGGATGACTGGACGTTAATGAGCTGATCCCTTTAGACGGTTGCAGCTTGGTGGTGGCCGTTGATGCCACCATGATTTTTGGTCTTGCCTGGTCTAAAACTGATTGTGGTCCCGACACTGAGGAAAATAAAAGTTAAAGAAATTCAGCAAATTAGTTGCTTGTTTGATGTCCATGAGTTGATGTGGACCAAGAGAGAAAATCTAGACATAATACAATCAGACGGCTTAGATCTTGTATAAATTGTGCATAAAACAGTGCACAAGAGATTTATAATCATCATAATAATAATAATTATTATTATTACAACAATTTTATACCATTCCTATAATAATAATAATAATAATAATAATTATTATTATTGTTATTTTTATTATTATTAATGTCATCATTATT